>QKQZ01046399.1:0-12037 GCA_003595255.1 Solenopsis fugax
TGTCTCTCGCACGAGGTGGAGGAGCCGGAGGAGAGGTGGAGAACCCGATTTTTACAACTCGTGCCGTTTCCTGCGCACGCGATACGCCACCGTACGTAAACTTTTGGACGAGCGTGCGTCAAATCAATAAACCAGAAGGATTAAGAACGAGAATGAGCTCCCTCGCTTCGGGGCCCGTTGAAAACGTGGAATTTGTCGCGGGAGGGGGATGGGGGGAGGGGAGAAGAAGGGCGGCGAACCTTCCGTATAAATCGGTGCGTCGTTATCGTAACGGTGAAATCGCCGATCTGATTAAATTGTATACCCGCGCCCGGTAATTAAGCGATGGGTTAGGAAGCGGAAGGTGCGCGCCCTCGTTAAAGGATACGTATCCTCCCTGTCTCTTTCCATCTCTACGGGTCGTTAAAGGATTATATTATTATTCGATAAACTGTAGAAAGAATCCTCGCCGCGTTCGTACCGCTGGAGATTTTACGATCGCGAGCCATTAATGTCCCTCGCGCTGTACACGGCCGCAATGGCATGCACGCGCAGACAGTCGGACAGTCGTAATAATGATAAAGATCCAGCTACGTGCATTGCAGATAGGGGAGAAGAAAAATGGTCAATGGGATTTTTTTTTTTTTTTTTTTTTTTTNCACCACTCGAGCATGTGCGTTTTCTCCATTGGTCTTCTTGGCTTCACGATTTAACTTGAAAATTACCACTGCCTGATTTGTAAATACAGAAAAATGCGGAAATTGCGATCAAAAACATTCCTTGACTCTTTCCAAAAGACTCTCGCGTTTTCCTTCAAGTTAGTCACACTAATTATATTCTTGTCTAATTCCTGAAGATGAATCACGCAAAGTTTCGATGTTAAAATATTCAAGGAACTTGTTTCAGTTCATAACTAAAACGTTCGTTATCGTTATCGGTTTAATATCAACGCAGCTCTTGGATCGATAAAGTTTGAAGTTCTTGTTCACGTGTAACTCGAATGTGCAATAATTCCGTCGGATATCCCGTAGGATCTATCCCCGAGGGAGAGGGCGAGAATGGGATTATCTTGAAACGCGAAAACGCTCTTCGGCATATCTCTCCGCGCGAGAGTTCGGGCGAAGAGAACTTTAGCGTCGAGATATGCCGTACAACGAGATATCGATTGTTGCCCGATCGGTCGGCTTGTAAGATTTAATGCAAATCATTTGGGCGTTTTTATTGATTAAGACACACGTTGTGTGTGTGTGTGTGTTCCTGTTCATTGAATTTATTTATTAAACTTAAATAATGTAATTAAGACGAATTTTATTCTTTCTTATGATTTTACGTCACAAAATTGTGTCGCTATCAATTTGAGCATAGTTAAAAATTATCTGATAAATTCATGAATTATTATAAATTAAAAATAAAGATACGTTTAATCAATTTTACAAGAATATTTTTTTAACGATCATTAAAAGGCGATAAGTCGTGGCGTAAAACTGATTTGTCCGCTGATTCAACATTCGTGCGAAAATAATCGGCGAAGGAGAGGCGTCCCCGATAAGACGAGACAAGAACCTTCGATAATCTGCCAATGAAGCTGTGAGCAAGAAATCCGACGCCCACCTACGTGCGCCGCGCCGGCAGTTTTAGTGCGTACCGAACTCGAAGACCTAGCTGCTGAGATCTAATCCTATTTTCGTTAGATCCGTTAATGGTTAATGGGAGGCAAAGTGGTCAGCGACCGGAACAAGGGCTAAGTCCGTCTTAAATCCCGTAGGAGGAGGGAAGCCCTTGTAGCCCTTAGCCAAGGACCGTAATCCGCATGGGATAACTATTGGCTGCGCTGTTGCTTCACCGGGGCCAAGTCAAACTGTGCCGAGTGCGCGAGAAAGTTTTAATTATTATCGACAACCTGGCATTCTGTAAATTTCGAACGATAGGATGTGCTTATTTCGTGAAAGCACGGAGATTGAATAACCGTGTACACATTAATGTAAGCGTAATTGGAGTAGTGCATTTTGTTAACTAAAAGTACATGCATATTTAGGTGTATGGATTAACTACAATAATTTTTTGCAATTATAATGAACTGAGTTTCGATTATAACATTCTTTCTGAACATCGTGAAGGATACGAAGATGTCGTTAGCGAGCGTTGGTCGACAATTGAAATTCGGCGGAAGGTATCTCCCACGAAGGACCCGTGTGCCCGGAGGACAGGACCAACTCTCGCCGGGGTATATACTTAATCATTATTCGGCTGTAATATGCAAGGGTAGAAACAACAATATTCTCGTTTCCAGCGGTCCGCCGCCGCGCCGCGCCGCGTCGGCGTCTTGCGGCGGATCTTCTCGTAGGCAAATAGTGCAACATCGGGATTAATGAGGATTAGGGTGCGAAATTTATGAAATTCGAGTTTGCTTCGACCGGCGACGAGCCCTTCGGAACCCTTTGAGAAACACGAAACGACGTGAGAGTCAGTGAGAGCGATCGAGACGCGAGATCGTGCGTACGTGCACATAATTAAGATACACGTGAGAAAAAGATATTTTATCAGAATTATTAAGTTTTCGAGGGGAAACTTTCTTCGGAAGAAGCGTGGATATGCGAAACCGTACCACCGTACCACCGTACCACCGTGGGTATCGCAATGCAAATAAGAGAATGCCAGACGCGCGATCCCCGGGGCTGTAAATTACCGAAATAATCCGGCGGTTAATTCCTGCCCGCGCTTTATTACCGTTCTTGATCCGTTAAAATTAAATTCATAAATACCCACCGATCTCGCGCACACGGTTTCGAGTACCCTCCGCGCTCCGCGCTCCGATCTCCTTCTCGTCTTTTCTTATTTGTAAATATTTCATTCTCCCGTGAAAGCGTCGCGACGACCACACGACATTAGATGTTTCGAGGACGTGAAAAGAAAAGATTGGTGTTTCATAGACGCTAGGCGGAGCTTGTGTACGAGGGAGAGTGAGTTGTAACACGAAAACTACATTATACTATTCAAACGATTGCGGGCCACGCCGGGCAAGTTGACATTGTTGTTTCTGAGGGTTGCCTTAGGGCCCTGCGAATATCTTAACGTCGAGTGTACGCAGCTATGTAGAGATATACATACATTCAACGTAGATACGTGTACACGTGTATATTGTAAATGTGTATGCACATAATATCTGTGCTTGTGCGTGCCTGTGTGTACACCACGTCGTGGTACAAGCCCTCGGGGGTTGTGAACGCTATACCGCAGCCTCTCTCGTCTTCCTGCGACCGTATATACTAATCAATAACCATGAATCGCTCCGGTAACAGTGCCATGCACGTTCCGTTGCACCGTTATTGTTACTACGCGAGTGCTCGCGCCACCGTGAAAATTATTATCGCCAACGATCCTAGGTCCGCTCGAGCCCGCTCGCGATATCGTTCGCCGTTCGGCGAGAAACTCGTAAATCGTGATGAGCGCGGCTCTCGGAAATGTATCCGCCACTAACACTGCCGAACAGCATGGCCGAGAAATGCATGTGACCATGTACACGCAGGAACGACAGACAAGACTTAACTATTTAATCGGGATGATGAGGGGGGAGATCCTATAGATGCCATGCTTGTTAGCATCAAAATTATTAAATTGATTAGCAATTTAATATCCGTTATATTATCTTTTTTTTACTCTAAGAACTGCGTTACAAGATCGATGAATATGCAGCGTGTAGTTGATTTAAAATGTATGATACATCTCTTCGTTTATAGGTATATGGATTATATTGTTTAACTATTTAACTACTGAAAGATCCGACATAACATGAAAATAATTTGCCAAATATTAATTGCCAAATATATTACTTCTCATTCATCCTTTTATATGGGATATTTCCATACGTAATACGAGGGTCGTTTGATAAGTCCTTAGAAAATACATGAGATGATGTCACTAAGATCAAACTGATATAATCCCAACTATCATCCTTCAAACTTTTAGGTACAAAATTTCAGACATATTCGTTAATTGGTTTTGTTGTGTCAGCTATCTAAAGTGAATTACTTTTGCTTGTTTTAAATAGAAAAGTAGTTTATTAATTAAGTAATTTATTATAATTACGTGCACTATAATTATACTATTCGAATTTTAATTTTTTTCTCTTTTTAAAAAAGCAAAAATAGTTTATTTTAATAAACATAAAAAGTTTATCTTAAATTTTTGTTACAATGAAATGTTAATCAATTGACGAATCTGTCTGAAATTTTGTATATACAGGTGAAGGATAGTAAACGTCATTTATTAGTTTGATATTAATGATATCATCTCATATATTTTCTAAAGACTTATCAAACGATCCTTGCATCTACCACTGAGTATCTTTTAGTGAAGAAGAATGATTCAGCAGTAAGAATTAATACAGAAATATAATACTAATGTAAAATATATTATACAATCTGTTCGCTGCTTATATTTCTCCGTACATCAAAACGTCTCAGTAACGAAAATGACTGACACATACAGTTTCTCATCATTAATTACCATCTGTCGTGATTAAAGCGGTCTCGTCGCAGCGGTGAAGAAAGCGCGTAGGGCAGAATCCTGTTTCGCAAGCGGCTGAATACGGCCGCTAAAATTAAAGATATAATTCTCGGTTTATGAGCCGGGTCGCGATTAGGGCTCGTCTAATTGACATAAGAATGATAGAACGGGCCGGGCTTTTATAACCGAACGGCGCGGCGCGGCACGGTGGAATCATTTCCTTACGAGGAAAGCGAGTAAAGCGCTTTTCACCACGGCTAATATTAATCCCTGCAATTTTAATGCTCACGACCCCGCAGCCAAATTTCAATAAGGTCGCTCCTCCCCCACAGCGAGGAACGCTGGGCTCGCATAATTGATTTCCAGTTTTTTTTCCATCGCGACAAACTTTTCCAGCCGTCGTCCCCCGACGAGACTCACGCCGCTTTGCGGCAAAAAGAATGTAAGATTTGAAGGAAGGTATTTCGCACATGGCATAACATCTGCCTTTAGGCGGAAAGCAATTCGGATGCGATGTAGCGAGCAGAGATGTGCTCTTAAGCAAGTTAAGCCATACATACTAATCGCAAGAGACAGTTTTGTTAAAAATTGATTTTTCAACTTTGTTTGAACGCGAAATCATTCACGAGGCGTAACACGCGACGAAGAGAGGAACAGAAGCCGATGTTGTCTCGAGATATTCGTCGCGGTATGGATTCGAGAGGCGTTTTCACGAGTGAGAGAAAGATAAGCGAGCGAGCGGAGTAATCGTTAAAGCATCTCGGAATCAAGTCGATCCGGAATAAGCCTCGGGGTGAATGCAAGGGCTGGTGTTTCGTCGACGACGATCTCTAATAAAGTTCAATTATCCCCGGAAACGTTTGAGAGAGAGCGGACCGGGAGTGGGAGGGGGAAAGCAGAATGTAGAAGATACGGGAAAGGGGGTAACGCGGGGCAGAATGGAAGGTATCCAGGGCCGTCGAGAGAAAGAGAAACCGGGAGAGATGATAATCTAAACGATCGCAAAGTGGGCTGCAGAAACGCGCCGAAATTGGCAATAACAGGGTGGCGAGGGGATAACGGGGGCTAAAGGGGGAGACGGGAGGGGGAGGGAGGGAACACTGCGCGCGGCGTATATACCATGGGGCCCCGGCGCGAACTTCCTATTCTGGTTAGCATTCAAATTGAATCTTCGTGGCGGCCGGTCGTGAAGAGTTACCGCCGTTAATGGACCTCGCAAACGCTCTCAAATTGCTGGCAGACTGCTGAGACGACGCGGCCCTACCTAATCTACCGGCTTGATTCTCTGTCAGACTTCACATCTCTCTCTTTCTCTCTCTCTCCCTCTCTTTCTCTCTTTCGTTGTTACTTCGGCCTGAACGTATGTCGCAAAACTTTTTGGATTCTCCACGAGAACCCGGGTCAGGAAATAATTGCTGCTAATGCGACGGTAGCATATACACGAGCCTGCAAAAGAAGTCTTTTAAAAGCTTGCGAAATGCGATAAGTGGATTAAACGTTGTTTCGAATTTTATTAAACTTTCCCGATGAGATATAAAAACGCCACATTGTGAAAAATTTAATAGATACAGCTCGAAATAAATAAACTCATTGCTGAACATGTTTCTTTCCTTATAACATATGAAAACTGAGTGTCTTAAATTTATGTTCAATTTTATCTACTCAATTCCAATCTACAGCGTACAATTTCTTGTTAATGGCGTAGCGAAAAATCTGCAAATTGTCCGGCGAGCTGACGTGCGTTACGAGCTACGTGGCTCATTGCCCACCAATGTAATTCGAGAAGCGAGCGAACCATAGGAAAGAGAGAGAGGGGAGCCTCTTCCACCGTCTTACTTTTCTTCCGTTAAATCGAATTAGCTTGCTTGAGTTAGAGCCCGGAAACGTTTTACCGTGTTACCAGTCTCAAAAATGATTTCGCTCTCCTCTAACTCTAAAAAGATTTTTTCAAGCACTATAATTCGAGATGGTCGTTTACACATTCACGCGCTCTTTAATTTTCTCATTTATATGCTTATACATATACGTTTACTTCAGCACGTCACGTTTCGCCGCGAGAGTGACTGAAAACTGGTCACCGCATGGCGCACGGAGTTTCTTAGTACCGTTCAACGAGTTTCTGGACTCGTCCTAACGACCCTCTAGCAGAGATTCGAAATGGCTAATTTAGCGCGGTGGCTCCCACGGGAACGGGGGAGTTCTGAAAGTCGGAGACGGAGATAGGGAGAAAGGGGCGAGGAGGGAAGTCGTACGCGAGACGAGAAACATGGACTAAGCAGGTGGAAGCGGGGTGAAGGCGGGACGGGGGATGGAGACTCCATGTCTTAATATAATTCTATTAGAGGTAACTATGCGAGCTCTGGTCTGCCCATAGCCATTGGATTTAATCACGGACTCAGCCAACCGTGCGATATCCTCCCCGCAGCACCTCTCGGACGATGGTAGGTGGATGGCGGGAGGAGGAGGGGAGGGGAAGAAGGGATGGGTGGAAGAGACTCTTATTGTCAAATTAACCACTGACTATAGCTGATCTTCTCAAATCCTTCGCGTTTCCAGAATTTACGGTCGGAGTCATGGTCCTCCTCGACGAAGTCTTCTCGAGAAGATGAGACCATTTCTAGTAATTATTCATGGAGGATGGAGACACTCGGTTGTCTTAAGCATCCTCGCGCGAACTAGGTAACCGAGCAATTAAAACTAATGATAGGGGAAGCGAGAACTTGAATTGAGCACAGAACTGAATGAAGAATCCTATCCCGAGATGGTTCACTCTCTCTTTCTCTCTCTTTCTCCCTCTGGGGAAGTGCGCAAGAACGTTTAAATAAATTTCCATTATCTTGCGTGTGTTGCAGCCGAGTTGAAAATGGACGTTCTCCGGGAGCGGGAGGTCAAGGACAGTCTGGAGCGGCAGCTACAAGACGAGCAGAAGGTGCGAGGTGAGTACAAGAGTACAAGATTTTTACCTGGTCTCGAGATCGCGAGAGGAGGTGTGTCCTTCTACGAAGCACCGAATCGAAACGGTCGGTCGGTCGGCTTACTCGAGTTTACAAGTGGCACCCAGCCCGCGCACCGCACTCGTCCTCGCACTTACAGCTTTGAGAAAATTGACTTGGCCGGCAAACAACGTATTGACGGGGGCCGAGGGCGCGCGATTCGCGACACACAGTAATCTCATGGGCGTGCATCGAACGCCTCGAGCGGGTTTTCGAAGCCGGCGAGGCTTAACTCGCCGATAAATCAAGAAGCCGTAGAGGCACCGCGCTGTAAAGTCTCGCGTCCGTACGTCCGTCGATTCCTGCGCATCGTATTATTCCACGTTGGGGGTCTCTCTCTCTCGAGCCTTTAACCCGCGCCCTCCATAACGTTCTCTTCATCCATTTTAGTTCCCGACTCGGCATCTTCTAGGCGTCTTCGCGTCTAATGGCAGGAATCGGGCCGAAGATCGCGATCGCCTAACCGAGCTCGTATCAGATGTCACACGGTAATAGAATAGTTACCGCTACGAGCTCGTTACCCGTTTCCCTTTAACCTACACACTCAATTTCATACAAAACAATTCCATGACCCTTTTATCGAAGTTCTATCTGGTGCGAGATTTCATTCATTAATTTCTCTGTAATTCTGTAGCGTGTATATAATTCTGGACGAGCGCATCAACAAAAACGAAAATTTCGCGTGTGCCATTTGTTATAAAAGCCGAACGTGTTATTGGGCGCGATGAAATATCGAACGGACAGGTGAGAGGGGTATACAGATAACTCTCAATTTATGCGATTAATGCGTTACCTGTAACCCACCATGTAAATTCGAATTCGCGTAAATCAAAAGCTGACATAAGATGAGAGTGTGCATTATACTGTGAAATTGCTGTCGCTTTAATCGAAAATTTTGATCACTCGTTTTTCATTTCCTCTACTTTTCCACGCGTTTGGTGCGTATGGAATCGCAGTGCCTTCATGAAAGTACGCAAACGTTACTGGCGGAGGGAAGGGAAGGGAAGGGAAGGGATGGGAAGGGAAGGGAGGGTACCGGGGATCAGAACTGAATCTTCGGTTCCAGCTTGCAGATATAATATCGCGGATTTTCGAGGCTCGACAATGTCGACGTCTCTCGTCTGACGTGACAACAATGCGAGGCTCGATAAATATGTAAAAGTCGGGAAGAACGGCCACGCCATTCGCGGCTTTACGAAACGCGACGTGCTATTCTATTCAAGAATAACGAGTGAAATAGTCTTTTGATAACTGGCGTAACCACACGCGCCTCAGAGGAAAATCATGGAATTAAAATATTGCTCAGTGAAACGTACGTGATGTAAAATTTGTTTCTACGGGCCTCTCTCTAAGCGGCTAAAATTAATATATTTTATAATATGCACAATTCCTTACGAATCGTGTTAATGTTCGAAATGACTCACAATGAGGCTCGGACGAGACTGAATTTTCGATAAACACGAGACGAATGTTATAGACGCGAATGCGTTTCAGTCGATTCTCAGGAAAAACGACTCGGCGAGGCCAGGCCCTCGCGGTAACACGAGCCTGTGACAACAGCAGTCCATTAGTCAACCAGCTCGGTGTCAATACATGAATATGACAGCCAGTCTCACGGAATATCCTATCCACCCTGTCTCTCTCTCTCTCTCTCTTTCTCCCTCCTTCTCGCGTCATCTTCTATCCCCTGCTGCTTCGTCCTTCCGACCGTAACGTCAAGCGAGACCATTACTCGCCCTATGATATCGCAAATATAGTAAATAGTCCGCCCGCATTGTGCGACCTATCGATAACTTTATCCGTGCGAACGATGTATGCGTTCTGCGCGCGTGTTTTGCACGCGTGCGACATTACGTTATCACATGGCGATGCGACGCGATCCCCGTGTATATCATCGATTTATATTGTAATACAATACCGGCATGAAATTCTCCTTCGAAGGAAATTCTTCCGTTTATCTCTCCATATTTTTGTGGCGACGAATATATTAACTTGACGTCGAAGAAATTACGTCGAAGCTCGAGAGACGGAAAAATTCCTTTCGTAAAAAATAATAGTTCGTTAAGAGAAGCCCTCGGTGTAATTTCGTCTCTCTGCTCAGGGCGGGTCTCGTGGCGTCGCGAGACGTAAGGCGATACGTAATTTCGTGCGTGGCGGGCTCGCGGCTCGCAGGATTCTAAGATGATTGATGACCGGCCAGTCCCACAGATATTTACGCAGGCACTTCGTAAGACTTCCTCCTCTCATTCGACTAATGACCGTCTTGTAAGAGATACCGTGTCAACCTTTACCGTCCGCCGACCGGTGGCGGCGACGACGCCGCCGACGACGACTACGACGACGACCCCGGGACGCTTTAACGAGGGCGTATCCGTCGGCAGTTTTTCCGATTGAGTACCTCGCTGTTGTACACCCCTTTTTCCCNGTTTTTCCGATTGAGTACCTCGCTGTTGTACACCCCTTTTTCCCGTAGAACGGTGTACGATGCACACGTGCGCGAACCTTCCATGCCAAGCCATCCGGCTTGAGGTTTAAAATACCAAGACGGCAGCCCACGCGCGCGCATTCGCTCGGGATTGTTAGGTAAACTCCAAGCGCCAATAATAAAAATGTTTAACGAGTATAAAAATACACGACAAAGTGTATGCACAAAAGCAACACTAATTAGGAGCCAATGTCGACTTGAAAAAAAATTGCCATTCCCTGAGAATGACTGTCTCGTCAATCGCTCGTCATTACACGATGCTATTACGAGAGACGAGTGTCAACGACGTCGAAGGAAGCGCCTTCCTACACGTAATTCTACGGGCAATTTGTGCGGCAGAATCGAAATCGTATATACGCGATACGGCGGCGCGCGGCGTGTTGAAGGGAAGGAAAAGGCAGTGTTATTAGCCCGTTTAAAGCCCCGCTTGGCATTTCGGTAAAGGTTGAAATCTTCGACCTCCCGCCGGGTGGGTGGTCGTATTATCTTAGCAGGGGTTGCGAGAAATTCGGCTTCTCCTTTCTCGGTGGTATCGTGACGGCGAGGGGGTTGCTAGTTGGATGTACGACTTTGTGTCGACGGCGAACAATAAGATGACCTTTCGTAGCTGGTGAATGCGCAGCGTTTCGTAAGTCTGAATAGAACATGATACATGAAAGAGCAACGACCTTCGCGTTGGAATTTGTTTCCCATTGTTTGTTGTTAATCTTCGGAAAGAAGTAATAATTATAAAATTTATGTGACATCATAAGAATTATTTTTGTTAATTTATATTATTTTTATGTTTAGTACTTAATAAATTGGGATTCGTTGAATATTGAATTTTTTTATGTAAAAGCTGATCCATATAATGAAAATAATGATATGCAAATATTTAATCTGCTGTGCGTAAACGTTGTAAGATTAGAAAACGCAAGAACAGGAATGGCGTCATTGTTTTATCTATTTTTTTTTGTCTACGTAAGTGGACCGTATGAGGAAGTATATCGCGTATCTTGGAGGTTTCCCACGTTCTTCTGGCGCTTACGCAAACGCGGAAGATCGCATTTAGAACTTGGCGTTCGTATTCTTACGGAACTGAGCTCATACGTTCGTACACGATACTTATCCGTTCGTGATAATATTAATATTAGTATTAAAACGATACGCGCGAACGGACGAAAGAATAACAAACACGATGGAAAGAAACGCGCGACGGCTTCTGGATCAGATCCGCTGGCGGATATTCTGGCCGGGCACATATCGTACCATCGAATTAACGAACGACGACATTTTCACGCAAAAGCAAAAAGCTCCCGACACGCGTAAACCTTCGGAACCACGGTAGCCTGGGAACCGACAGCTGCCTTTGCCGCCAGTTTACACGGAGCTGCGGCCTCTCTGTAATTAGCCGAGCCGTTTGTCGCGAGACCCGTGTCGAGAGGAACACCCCTTTCAAGCCCTCCACCCACATCCCTCTCGCGGCAAGCTGCGAGAAGCGTTGTTAACTACCTTAAGTTGCGCCGCGAGATTTTCCGAGCAAAGAAAAGGCTCCGCGTGATCGTTGTTCCATCAATCACATGGCGTTACTAAGCCATGTTTATCGATTCGCTTGCCTTGGCACTTTGCGAATAATTGAGAAACAAAACCTATCTCCATCGAAGAAGACGTCAAGAAATTACAGACAGATGTAGCACAGTATTATTTCGTGGACGGAAATGTCTTTGCAGTAATTCGGTAATGCACGCGCGAGGTAGGTAGATTATCTCTAATGACAAACATTACGTATCTCAATCGTATTCGGTTACAGTTATAGGACACGCTCGATCGAACGAGTGTCGCGTCGCACGGCTCTGATGCGGAATTAATCTCTCCAGTGAAAAAGTAACTGTAACGACCTGCCGACGCGTTATCTCCGGCGTCGCCGGGCGACAAACGGAATTGAAACTGCACAATCAACTCGCCGAGATTTATATACGACTCTCCCCTCGAATTAGCCGGGCTGGTAATGCTGGGATCGGGTGTCGGTGTAATTGGGACCCGAGGGACTTTCCCGCGTTTCAACCCCTCGGCTCGAC
The DNA here is from genome assembly GCA_003595255.1 of Solenopsis fugax. Lineage (NCBI taxonomy): Eukaryota > Metazoa > Arthropoda > Insecta > Hymenoptera > Formicidae > Solenopsis > Solenopsis fugax. Next base: position 12,021 of record QKQZ01046399.1, read on the forward strand.
CGCCGCCGTCGCCGCCG
>QKQZ01046401.1:0-28943 GCA_003595255.1 Solenopsis fugax
CTCTCAGACCCGCAAATGTGTTTCCGTATTTTACAAAATCGGTGTGTTTAAGGGTTAAGATACCATGTAAAAAAAAGATGTCTTTCTTGTATCATATTGTATGTTTATGGGTCTCTCGACTCCAACAACTTTTTCATTTATTGTATTTAAAGTGGTTAAAAAAAATCTCTAAAAATTTATACTTTCAAGTTTCTAGAACAAATGTCTGTATTTCATTTTGGAAGAAAGTAAAATGTGGTATAATTTAATTATACCTTTGAAATTTCAAGAACTTCTATAGGTAGTTTGTCGGACATGGAATACTCGTGATGGTATTTTAAGGATTAAAAAAATATATAAGTAAGGATGCGAAACGAATTAATGATATTATATTGCGATCAATGATGAATAATCCTCAATCTATCCGTGTATCAAATGCAAAGTTCGAAAATTCTCGCTGTTGAGAAATCTGTCATTCTTATCCAGGTTCGCGTAACGGGTGCATTCACCTCTCGACTTAACGTAAGCACTGACGCGACTCACGCACACGCGTACAGTGGCCGATTGCGGCAGACAGTTGCGGACGCGAAGGGCTCTCATCGTCCGTGATTAATCAACGCGGACATTTCGTAACGATGTAGCAACACAACATCTGCCGTATGTCGTACCACTAGACGTCAGTCCAGGACCCCGCAAACAAAAGCGCCGTCCGCGTTATGCACAAGAGCTCACCGGCTCGGATACCAACGTCCTTGTTGACGATGGTGTACTAGTCAAGTAGGAAAAAGGCAAGGGGGGAGGAAATAACGAGACGATCGGGAAAAAGAATCTCGAGGAACAAATCCCGCGGGATGTCCGTTTACGTCTCCGCTTACTTTTAATTTCTCCCTCCGTTCTGCATCCGGGCAGTCACGTTTTCGTACTTTTACATTGTTCCCTTTAAGAACGTTCACATTCAACGAAATCTAATTTGATCAAAATATGATGAAATTTGAATCTCCAATCTGGATCATAGCGAAAAAAAACATCCTTATTTGCAAACTCGAATGAGCGGGTCAAAAATACTCACGACATCGAGTATCCGTGTAATTTTCTACCTCCGTGAGTGTTTATCGCATTAACTTGGGTGGTGTAGAAACCGACGTGGAAACGACGAGGTGGCGTACTCCAGAGTAGCCGAGAAATGCAAGCAGCGCTCGTGAGAGCGGAGTCGCGCGACCACTCTCTCGCGCCAAGTATTTCCGTATTCTGTACAGCAGTGTCGCGGAGGCTGCCAAGTGCCCGAATTACATTAGCATAACGGCAATTAACTATAATTATTCAATTTAAAATCGTCATGTGAAGTCGATGTTTGCGCAACGTTTGCAGGGAAAACGCCACTTTTCGCGCGACATCCGTGCATCCGGGAAAAAAATCCGCGAGATAAATACTTTCCGCAGCTCTCAGCGGACGTTTCTCTCCCATATCCGACCGGATCGGAAGGGCTAACGTCACGGCGGTGCGCATTGCGTATTCCACGATCGTGCAAGAAAAACTCCGAAATTCGAGCGAGAGCGCAGCGCGCGAAAATATGGAGATCCGACCGCTCTGCACGGAATTCCGAAATTAAAATATCAATGTGTTACGCGTCCCGACAAGTCCATACACACAGTTTGTATGCAAATTTAATCCAAACGTGTTCGCGAAGGTAGAACATTATCGTTCAACGTAACGTGCGTATATACGGGAGCGTAAAAGAAGTAATGCGCCGAGTACGAGCGAAATGAGATAACAACGGTCTTATTTTATGACGTACGTCAGATTAATGGACACATTAAAGTTAACAACCATACGAATTTCAAGCTGAAATTTGTTTTTAAAAATCATATTTATATATTTATTTGTTCAATGATTCTCTTTTATCTGTATTAATAAATTGCAACTTTGAATTAAAAATAACATGAATATTTTTCACATACGCGAGGAGAGACAGATATAAAAGTTATGTGTCGATTTAACGTTTTTTTCGGTATGTACACTAAATAAAAAGAATTTGGTAATAGTTATCAAATGTGGAGTAAAATAATATCAATTAAATATTCGATTAATATAATAAAAAATAATTTTGCTTTTTCAAATATTTATTAAATATAATAATACAACCATCCATTTTAGCAGTATTTACTAAATATTTAAAAAAATAAAAATATTTTTGATTATATTAATCTAATATTTAATTGACACTATTTCATTCAACATTTGGTCGCCATTATCAAATCCTTTTATCAATGCATTATTTTTGTACTGAAAAAAAGAATTTGGCAATAACAATCCAGCTTTAGTGACATAATTTCAATTAAATGCTTGATCAATGTAAACAAAAACTTAATAATATTTAGTAATTATATTCAATAATAATCAAACGCAATAATAATAATCGATTATTAAGCGATTGTTAAACGGTTAGTAAATATTTGGTAAATATTAAACAAATTTAATTGAAATTTTGTCACCAAAGCTTAGCAAGTATCATCTACAATTATTATTACCAAACTCTTTTTCAATGTGGATTAAATTTTAATTGGATAATCACATCTAATATTTTTAATAATATTAAAATTAAACATCTAATATTTTTAATAATATTTTTCTTCCGAAGAAACGCGCTTAAATTACATCGCCCTTTACGCGTCACTTCTCCAGAATGAGAGTGGCGGTCGAAGAGGAACGTTTCGTTGGGCAACGCGACAGTAGTCGGTGCCATTTCCGTCGTGTTTAACGGCGATATTCAGTAGATTTAAAAAATGCAACGTTGCATCGGATGGCGACGTCGCTCGCCAACATTTTTATCCATTATTAAACATTTGGCGCGCCACTCTGGGGACCGTTGCTCCGTCGGCACTCTGGAAGCGTGGAAGTGTAAATCATTACCTGTAATCGCTCATTTCCCCCTACTGCTCGTATCGCCAGAGTGATTTAGACAGAAAGAGAGAGAGAGAGAGAGAGAGAAAAGGAACAGTATCGCTGAAAACACGTAATCGCGGGTCTTTCGCCGAAGTGGTCGGCGGTCTTATCGCCCGACAGTAAAGTTGATATATAAACGGGTTTAAGCGCGCGGCCGAGAACCTGCTCCACCCAACTCCGTTTACTCTTCCTCGTACGAGGGTAGCCTCGTTAGCAGAGGGCCGGTCGCGACCAGAGGCCGGGCACGCGGACGTGCTACGGTTAAAGCGCCACGTAAACACAGTCCAATCAAAGGTTATGGGTCATTAGGCAACGGAGAAAATTGCGCTGCGTATGCAGGCGCACGCGCTTGTCCCTAATCGGGCGTCGCGCGCCCGGCCGAGCGCGTAATCTTTTCGCGTCATTGGGCGCCGAGCGCGTATAAATCACCGACTCTCCGGCCACGTCGACAGGCGCGCGTAATCCCTCTCGCTTCTTCCCCGTTGTTCGTCCATCCTTCTCCTTCCTGTAAGTTACTCGCGAAATTACACGGATCGTTTCCGCGGTGTATCGGCGACCGCGAGCGCGAAAAAAAAAAGACAGGAGCGCGGTGAACGCGCTCTCGTAGCTGATGAATCGCGACGCGACGCGCGACGTCGCGCCATACGCCGCAGCTCATCAAAATTCGCGAGTTTTGTTCTAGCGAGCGGACGAAGCGTGTCTCTCGAAGCGGAGAGTCTCAATCAGCTTCGTTTGGCGATGGAAACATTAAATTTGAGAATATGAAGCGTTGAATAAACGCGCGTTACGATGTTTACGCTTCATTGCTTTGCCAGGAATCTTATGAGAGAAGAAAAAGATAAAGAGAGAATATACGGAAAACACTAAAAATATATATAATATAGTAAAAATATATTTACTTCAATAATCTAATAATTAGCGTAACTGCACGGAAAGAATAATGTCATTGAAATATCTAAACATTTAGCTGGATAAAAAAAAATGGTTTTGCTAAAATATTTAAAAATTTAGCTGGATACAGATCTGAAAATAATTTTATTGAACCATCAAAATAATTATGATGGTTGGTCAAGCATGATGAGCAATGCTGTAAAAATTTTTGACATTCTAGCAATCAGTTTAAAAATTCAATATAATTAGTTTGATGACCTAACAAAATTATTTTCAGATTTGTATCCAGCTAAATTTTTAAATATTTTAGCAAAACCATTTTTTTTTGTATGGTATAGATGCTGTACCTATCGAAAACTTAATTTATCAAGCTATTTATTTGCTGTGCGTAAAATGAATGAACTGCATCAATAAAAACTTTATACTGTCGACCACTAAAAAAAATAAAAAAACGAAATATTTATTTTCATATATTTGAAAAAAAAACCTTTTGTAAAGTGCATTTTGTTGTATATCGAAAGAGGTGTGGTCATAAGTGAAACAAACAAGCCGAACAAAGAATACAAGAGCTAAGCATTTGTATTTTGGTATACTCCATTCTTTACTATCCTTCTATACTTATCACGAAATAACTACTAAGTCTTTTATGCTTCTTACAGAGAGAGTAATCATTTTACGTATGTTGTAATACACGCTGCTATCCACAATATTGAAAAGTTGATTCAACTCACGATGGTTTCGTTAATATAAACAGTAAAAAAATTGAAATCACAACACAATATTAATACAACAAAATGGTTCCGAGCAGATATTACTTTCACTCCTTCTATTTTTTTTACTATTGCGGCGTAAATATCCGGAGTTATATATACCCAATGCGAGATAGTTATTTTTTTACTATAACAGTTAAAGTGGCATAACTGTCAAAAATTCAGAGTTAGCTATTTCAGGGTTGGAAACGTTACTATAAAAATGTAACGCGTTATCGTTATCGTTACTTTTTATGGAAAATAAAACGTTACTGTTACCGTTACTTAGAAAGTAGCGATTCATTACTTTTTTGTAATGTTAAAGTAAAATATTATATTTTGAAATTATATTATTTAATAATCAATATTAGAACTTAAAACTCTAAACTACAGCAAGCTTTTATACATTAAATTTGTCTAATTTTTCCAACTTTTTATATTAATATCTTTCTTCAATGTAATGCAAATTTAGATTGTAGTAATTCACAAACACGTAAATTTTAAACATTAATATCATTATTACGAATGCATTCTAATATTTACTATCAATATTGAAAATCTATAGTCCAGTTACATATATATGATAGACTTTCAATAATAGTAATGATTATTAGAATGTAATCTAAATGTAGATTAAAATAATACAATTCAAAATATTATTTAATATTTAAAATATATTATAAAATATAAAAATAAATAAAATTTATAATTGCATTTATTGCATTAATCTGGCACGATTACTGGTATTTGTGGGATTACTGAAGAAGTGTGGAAATCTATTGAATGGATATAAAGATAATAAGAAACTAAAGTAACGATAAAAGTAACGGCTGTATTCGTTGCCGTTATCGTAAAAATGTAATGATATTACTCTGTTATCGTTACAAAGAGAAAAGAGCAATGGTAATGGTAACTATATTACAAGTAATGAATTACATTCTAGCAATATTTTTAGCATGAATATAAATTCTGAATATTATATTTGTCTCTCGAAAAGATAAGAAAGATGTCGCGAATCTAATATGCATTTAAATAATGAGAAGCAAATATAAATATGGATTTTATGTTTCTCGGAGCCTTATGATTTATTTTTAAAAGAATAAAAACTCATCCATTACATTCTTTGAAACAGTTTGGAGCGAACGTAAGCAGTTATACTCCATCGCGGGCGAGACACACGTTTTATTATTACGTAGTATATTCGAGATACACATTAAAACTTCCAGGGATTGAATTTGTTGAAGTTTACAAAATTGCCCGGAGTATACCGGGAGGGTGTTCTGAAGCGGATTCTGGAAGTGTTACGCCGGGTACTCAAACTGTAAGCGGAAGTGAGCGTCACAAGATCTACGGACTCGTTATACCCGGCCGTTCCGTCCCGACATACAGTTCGCCGCGCGAGTATCCATCGCGCGCGATAAAATCTCGGAAGAGCCTCGGCAGAGATTTCCCGACGACTTGTTTTGAAAGAGCTTTTCTTTCCGACTTCGTCCTCTCCTCGCCGCCCTTCCGCGCCGCGCGGTAGTCTCGACTCCGATCTAGCAGCTCTGGCGGCCACTCACTCCCGCCTCCGACACGAGGGAGATTGGTAGCCGGTGATAATGAAGGCTCATAAATAAAAATTACGGTGGAGCCCCCGCGGCCCCGTCTCAAAGAGAGAAAGAGAGTGCGCCGCGCGCCGTCGTTCTCGGGGATGCAAAAAAGGCCCCGTGGAAAAAAATGGTCTTTCCGTCGCGCAAAACTTTATCACTTTAGCCTCTACTCCCTCGTTCCGCGCGTGCGTCCGTCCATTCTTCGTGCCTCGCTTTTCGCTTTTCCTCGTCCCTTTTAACCCGGAGCGACTCTTCTTCCACTCCTGTTCTCGGATGACTTCCTAGACTCGCACTCACTCTGCCGATGCCGCTCCGTCGTCGTTTCGCTCGTTTCCATTGCGTTCGTCTCCAGTCTCGCCTTTTTTTCCTCTCACCCTGTCATTCTATCTGCGCCCTTTCTCTTCTGCCCTTGTTTTTTTTCTCTTATCCACTTTCGCGCTACCTCATCCCCTCGCTGCTCCTGTCTCTTCCGTTTTACTTTTACGCTCTCTATTCTTTTTCTCTTCCGCTTTCTTTCTCTTTCTCTTTCATTTTCTCTCCTTTTCTCTATTCTTTTCTCTTTTTTTCGCTTCACTAACTGGCTGCTTTCCATCAGCGCGATCCTCGCCCAATCTTATTTTTAGTATCCAAGTTTGCACTCCGCAGCGATTCACAATGTAGATATAAAGTATCCCGGGCATGCTACATTCTATCTTGATTACAAATGTGCTAAAACTTAAACTATAAAATATATTCTTTATATTTTTTTTTATTGTTAACGGATAAATTTGTGAATTATAATTTTTAATAAAATAAAAGTTAATAATTGTTAACCATTTCGAATTAAAATTATGTTAAATTAAGTTTAAATATTCAAATAAGATCTTTGTATTAATTTTAAATGAAATGATTATTATTAATTTTTGTTTTATTAAAAATTATAATTTTAAATAAATTTTATTTTATTAAAACTTTCAATTGGTGTTCAGTGCAAAAATTAAATATTGAGAATTTATTTTAAGATCTGACTTCAAATAAAAAACAATAAAATAAATTTTATCATAAATTTTATACAATAAAACTGAATACGAATATTTCCCGTTAAAATATTTCCTCATATTATTTAAATGAAAAAGATCTCAATTTTATATATTTACTTATGCGTGGAGCATTAATTCTACAACTCGATTTCTATAATATATTAAAAAATTATGAAGAAATATAAACTTCGATAAAATTTTTTAATTCAAGAAGCTTCATAAGAATGTCAAACTCGCCTTTGTAGCAAAGACAAAATACGTCCTCCCCGAAATAGTACAACGCTTTTCCTAATGAATCGATAAACCTAACGAGAGGTTGATGCACATTGAAATTCCTGAAGATCAAGCCTTGATGATGATGCATCGAAGGGCCATACCGTCGATAATTGGGTGACCCGAAACGAGCAATCGATCCGTCGGTCCGTCCTTAGCACGCACTCCGCTCGGCCAAAGTCATGAACGTTTAGGTCGATATTGGCCAGAGTGGCGGCATGTAGATATTCCAAAAAAAAAAAAGAAAAAAGGCACACCCTCGCCACGTGCATGATTGATATATATCCATTAGCTAGACGCATTATAGGATTTTCGATAATGTTGCTTATGGAAATGCGGCATCTGCAATATACGATCGGCGTGATGTTTGTATATCGGTATGCTACAGTTTGTGCCAACAAATTTATCAAACACGGGACATTCTTTCTAAAATTAATTGAACAAAGTGACAAAGGAAGGAGGGAATATTATCGCGTTACACAGAGACATTTTTATTTTTTACAATGATCACATTGTTAAAGACACTTTTTGTAGAAGCTATAACAATAACGATTTATTATTCATGTTTGACCAGAAAAATTATTTATGTTACACATTTTAATTTTTTTACAATTTAGAGAATTTTTTAGAGAATTTGAAGAATTTTTTTATTATCTTTGTCTAAAGCCATAGATATTTTATTTATTTCTCATGTCAAAGATAACTCATTCAAATCAATGAAACAAACGAAAAATAAGTCAAATAAATCTAAAAAAATATTTAAATAAATTATATTTGATAAATTGCACGAATGTCAAAACAGCAAATCATGAAGTTTTAATTTGGGTAATAAATAGAATTTGTATTATAGTTATTAAACGGATAGGTGCGCAGTTCGTTGCCGAAACAGTACGAATTGTATATTTATGAGATTTCCCATGTGACCATTAATTTTCTGTTACATCGATCGATTGCAACTTTCCACTTACAAGCTATAAATTGCGCACACGCCAATACGTGCCAACATCTACTTCGACGATCTTTGGAGTTACGTTAATTGAATGACGTTGAGATAAGCATTTGAGTAAATGTCGACGTGCGTGTCACCGATCAAAGATTTGAACCTCTCTTGCTAGCATTTTCTTTATTTGATCATAAAACAGTACTTTATAAAACAATACTATATTATATATTAATCATTTATATTTAATATCACATAGTATGTATAACTGTATTGTACAAACGTCGCAATTAATTTTAGAAAAAATATATAAATCAGATATAAATTTTGCAAATTGCAAGTATCAAATAATTTGTAATCTCATAGATATTAAATGTGTGCAAATATTGTTTCGTAACTAATAGATATCGATTTTAATTATTACCAACTTTTTTAATAAGTCTTTAATAAAATGTTCTTTCCCAATTTTGTGCTTTATGCTTTTTAGGCTCATTTTGCTTTTTATAGCTAGATCTAACATATACCTTGCTATATGCAGTAAACTGATTTTTAGTAACGTTTAACAGCGTTCTTTTGAACGTTTACCGCAAAATCGAACGTTTTTACGTTTATGGCTGACCGAAGAAACCACAGCGCGAAAGTCGCTCGATATAAAAGTTACAGTGACATGGTGATATCAAGGGGCATTATATCACAAGTAGTTGCAAATTATACTGCTGCGCGCTGCGTTTGATAGACGACCGTAATTCAGCTTAGTAATGGCCGCAGGAACGCCTTCCGAACAGCTGGATCACTGTAACTTCTGAAAATAAGTAATGGGCTTTTATCCTTACTCGTCCTGTTCTGCAAAACCCCTTTTACCGATAGGATTAAGCTTGTTTCTAAGTCCTCGACAGAAGCATTAAAAATTACGTTTTCAACTCAGGTTACACTTGCAAGTTCATGATGTTCATTTTTACCTCGGTTCTTCTCGCAAAATATTCTTGGAATATACACTGGGGTTTACGTAATCCATATATGGTATATATGTATCTATCATCAATTTATCGCTCGAATATTTTTCTTAGGAGATATTTATTCCGAGCCCCCCTCCCTCCCCCACTTCCTCCCTTTCACGCCCGATTAAATTCTCCTCACCTTTTACCTCCACAAGACGAGGGATTTAAAGAATCGGTGGTAATTGAGGTACGATACAAGTTGAAAGTTATTTAATTCACGTGTAGATGATATACTTCGTACGGCAATTTTATGAGACTAAACTCACTTTTATACAGAGAATAGAATTAACTTGGAAAGTTTAGATTTTGTTATTATGTAAAGATGTTATGTTGTTTGTGTAATAATAATTTTTAAACGTCGTTTTTAAATTTGTGACTTTAGGTTTGAACAGTTCAGTCTTCGTTTTACTCTCCTTCTCTCTTTCTTGTTTTAACTTTCTATTTATTCTTTATAAACTCAATTTATTCAAATTTTATTTCAATGACGCATACTTATACAATTTTATTCTTTTATGTTATATGTATATTGTGGAAGTACGAGCTGAAGCAGTTTCTAGGTGAATAACGAAAATCGATTTAAACTCATGTGCTATTGCCTCTGATGGCACATTTACTTTTGTGACATCTAAGAAATTATTTCTGATCCATCTGGCTAATCAGCTAGAATGGATAAAATTTAATTTTTTTTGGACATACCATTCCGATCTCAAACTGCTACATCCTCACACTCCGCTAATTACTACATAAGTGTTCGCATTATCCAATTTCCGTTGAAAATAATTTTAAAGTAAGTCGACGCGTCCGGATTTTTATTTATGTATCGGATTTTCTAATTATGAATATGTGTGAACATTATTTGAATTATTTGCGCACTAACTTTTGCGTCGACACATAACTCTTTGTTGTATAACGTTTTTCTTTGCCTTTTAATCATTAGTGAGTCTTTACTTAACTCTGACCTTTCGTTATTTTTAAACGATTATAATTTTTCATGCACATTCCACAAGTAGGTTTTTTCTAAACTGACCAATCGTTAACAATTGATTACGGTCGCGCAGCTGCTATGGCAAGCACGTTATGAACGATGCCAACGATCAGCAATTTTAGCAACAAACCAGTACTATGACCGCATCTCATTTATAGCTAGCTCTAAAATCGCTCGTTATGCCGTACGCGTCCTTAGAGCCACCGTTAAGCTCGAAATTTCGCTCACGAGGTTATAATCGTAAACAGTTGCTCCGGATGCAACTGGAAGGAATAGGTGGTGGTAATATCGTCTCGCACTGAATTTCCTTGGGCGCGTATTATGTCACACGAACGTGGGGTTCGCGTACGTTTGGAGGCAAGACCAATGCAAATTGACTCAAAACCGAACTCGGTACACAAATTAAGCACCGAATTAGGTATACGAAGCAATATTAACAAGCCGGACGTCGAAGCGCGATATACGAGACAGGTGATCGAGTTACTTCCATTTAAATTACGTTCATTTGTCCGCTTATTACTTGTGATTGGATCGAGAGCGAGTAATTGTACGACTAAAAATACATCGGATGATATCGATAATATTTAGATCGGAAATATTGAAGACATCACTTTGCGGGCGTTTACTGTATTTCTGCCTGAAATGACAATGAAACGTCAATTTTGATCTCTGGCTTCGTTATTGATTTGTTCTATCTCTGGTGCCATATTTCATATCTCGTTTGTGTGTGTATGCTTGCATTCTTCATTAACTTAAACCGGAACGAGCTAAATATAAATACAGAACAAATAAAAAGCAAAATTAATAATTCGTCTGAGATGTTTATAGTGCACAGGGGTGAATCTCTTTCTCTCTCTTTCATGCGGGTCGTGTCTCTTTAACGATAGAAAAAGACGAAGTTTAATAATATCTAATCTCAGATATGCAACGTGCAATTTTACTTCTTTTTAAAATGCAATTACGTATTTCCTTTTTTTACGTTTATTGCATGACGAACCTCTGATGTAAAAACAGTTATCACGACGGGGAGAAATTCGACACGATTTTGCGCAGAACTTAAGACAAAGGCTAAGTAGTATCCATTGAATATTTCGATGGGTAGCGAGGAGCACCGACGAACTATCCTTCCATTCGCACAAAAGGGAATTTCTGATATATGAGTCTGCCCGACTTGCTCTCCACCATTCATTTCTCACGGACGTAACTTCGGTGCGAGAGAAGGGTGTAAACGAACTCGTGTATAACGTGTGTTATGAAATCTTCGACAAAACGGTGCGGCGAATAAATGCGAATTGTTTATGTAACGTACGATTTTCGCGTGTATTGCCGACATATTCGAAAATATAGGAGCAAAACCGTTTATTACACTATCTTTTATAGTGGATCAAACAAATGGAATGTGGCCAATTGAATAGTTGAGAATTACCGTTTGATAAAAATAGAAGAAACAGCCTTCAAAGAAACGGGGAACGATTCAATTAAACGATTTAATTAAATCTATTTCTGCAGACTTTCACTTTATTCTAAGTAAAAAAAAATATTCTTGTAAAGCACAATCATGCTCCGCGTTTCTAAGAGAGACATGTTCTCCGCCGCACGATTTGATAAATCATTATTATAAAAGCACGATACCGTTATGTTATCACACCACTTATACAAGAGTGAGAAATTTATCGCGATACAACAGCAAAACGACGGCTTAATATCGATCTGCGTTAATTTATACGAGCCCCGACGAGACGCGCGCTACCACTGTTTCAGAAAAGCATGCGGGAATATGTAATATATATTGCACATATGGTAACGCCTAATGTGTGCGTGTGTGTTCCAATTATGCAACTCTAACATCATAAAATATGAAAGTAAGTGGAGAACGCAGCATTTTGGCATATGCCACTTTGAAGCTAATTGAGTTTCCATGTTAACGAGCTATCCGATGATACCCGAATTCAAGTCAATTTTTCTTATCGAACACGTCTATGACGTTTTACGACGAGAGAGTTGAATGAATAGATGAGATTTGAATTTTTCCGATTAACTTTCGTGATGCGCTTGTAATGTCAGGATGATCCTGCACATGGCGCATAACTTTGTTCTCGTTATTCACTGTCAGAGAAACCGACATGTCGAGATAGTTTTGCCACTCCTCGCGTGTTATGTACTTACATCATATATAAACAAGAATCAAAGGAAATTTCGAGATTTTCGAGCTTAATTTTTAAAAAAGGAGACAAAAGGAGCGAGAAAGATAGAGAGAAAGAAAATTTACAAAATTTACAAAATTCAAATATTGATAATTTAAAAAATAATCAGCTAGTTACGAATTATGCTTAAAATTATTAAATGCTAGTATTGTTGTAGAACACAGTAATTGTATATTTATAATAATCTTATTTACTCGCGTTGTTTCTGTTATATCGTAAAATAATCATTTAGATGACCATAAATATTCCATGCTACAGCGGTTACATTATGGATTGAGAGATTGCGATACTTTATGCAACTATGCAGAAAAGTTAGTCGCTATCCTTTTATCCGCAACTTTGTGTTCGCAGCTTTAAACTCGCGCGCCAAGTCATCTCCGACACGTGCGATTCAAACACGTACGCGTCGAATAAAAACGTTTCGAGTGAGATGAAAGATGTTTTTATATTCTGCGAACGTGGACGCGTGGTTGCATTTTACGAGGGTAAATAAAGCAAGGAAATACGCGCCCGGGCGTGTAAACTTCTCTCCGGTCTCCCCTTTAGTTTCCAGCCACTCGACCGATTTTAATGCAATTCCCGACGATCGTTTTGAAGTTTATCGCGTTTCAACATGTAATGCAATGTTCACCTTTGCAAATTGTAGGATCCCTCCGTACGCAAAAGCTGCTTATACGAAGGCAAGGGGGAAAATTATTAAAATACACAATTATATGCTTATATAAACTATTTATATATTTTAAGAGTATTACACAAAAGATAAAACGGTATTTTGCACTGCCGTATATTTAGATTTTGAATAATGAATGAAATTATACATAAATTATTCAATTGGATGTATTATTGTAAAAGCATCTCTTTCCATTACGAGTTTATAAAAATTAAGTTCTGTACGGAAAGAATAGTTTTGCTGAAATAATTGTGATCTGAAAATAATTATGTTGAATTATTAAAAAATTTACGTTGGACGTTTAAGTTGATAATAAGAATGTCTAAATTTTTTGCAACATTATCATCTTGCTTGAATGTCAAACACAATTATTTTAATAATTCAACATAAAATTATTTTTTATCTATATCTGACTAAATTTTTAAATACTATAATAAGTAGTATTTAAAAGTTATTTTTTCCGCCTGTTAAATGATGTCCAGATATCGATCAATTGGCAATTATTCTTTTATTATTATACAATATTTATTAATTTAGATGTGTTAATCTTGATTAACGTTTTGTTCTAATTTTAACTCTCAAGTAACATATATCTATCTATTGTTGACGTCTCAACTTTGGCACTTTGAGCCTTTCATTCAGAGGGGTGAATGTGATCGTTAATTGAGAATATGGATAGCGCAATATGTGAACTCGACAACATAGCAACGCTTCATGGGTAATATGTATGCCGATGTAATCAGAGCCTATATCACTAATGAATTAATTGGGTTATCAACGAAGATGAGAGAGCGAGCGAATAAGAGAGAGAGAGAGAGAGTGAAAGGGTGAGAAAGGGAGAGAAGAGGAGAAATCTGAAGAGGGATAGACAACTTGTTCGATGAAATTCTGACAGATTTTCATTCATGTTGAATTAGATAATTTCGCAATATTTGTTACCGCTCTTTGTTCGAAATTATTAAACATCTATTTTTTTTCCTTATTTATTTTTTCAAGTAGTTAAATATTCTAGAGATTGTCGTGCACATTTAATTTTTATTCTTGTAACTTATTAGATTTCAGTACGGATTCGTTGTACCAGAATTTCCATTGCAAAATTATTCCTCAACTAATTATTTCGTCACTTTTTATGACGCCGTCGACTTTAATACTCAGATTTCGAATATCATATCGCAAAAACCGCGATATTATTTAATCTTCTCGCTTATCGAGCATTTACGTCGCGGCATAACGAATAACGAAACAATAAAGTTAGGAACATATTTCTTTTGCGATACGAATTCTAATGTAACAAATCCGCCAATTTTCAACTAGCATGATTGCACGTTATCTCCTCGCTTTGCAACCGTTTCGCGGTAATCAGCACGTAATACATTGTCGTGCCAAATGTCGCTACTTTGCTACCTCGCGTTACCACCCGCGTTTAACACAACTTCCTACATTGCGCTCTGATCCCTCATTTGCCTTCGTCGTATCGCCGCAATATAAATCAACGGCGATCTTAGAAACGGTGGGCGAGACCGAAGGTACGATAGGGACCTCGCGAGCATTTGACCCTAGTATTACCCAGTATTACTAGGAGCGGTGTCAAGCTTTATTTTCACTTATCACTCATATTAAAGATTTCGTTATAGTGTGAATGAAAAATAAACTCGCATAAAAAGATAAAATTGTAAAAAACATCAATATTATTGTACAAATTTTTAAAATTATTAATACAATTTTGGATTAATGATTATCTTTTGCACAGAAATAAACTTTTATTTTTAAACATTTTTTTAGCTGAATGCGACAATCTCATATTTTGTCAACAAAATATAGGATTGTCGCATTCAGCTAAATAAATGTTTTAAAATAAAAGTTTATTTCTGTGCAAAAGATAATCATTAATCCAAAATTGTATTAATAATTTTAAAAATTTGTACAATAATATTGATGCTTTTTACAAATAGCAGATATTTGTAAGCTAAATATCATTATCTCGACTTAAAAAACACATTAGTACATAAATATTAGCTTAACATTAGGCAAAATCTTTATTAAAATGTTTGAAAAAATTGAATAAAGTTGACATAAAAAAAATTATCTTTTATTTAAAAAATTTTAGATCGTTTTATTAAGTTTCCGCAAGTATAAGAAGTATAAGAAAAAATTCTCTCAGCATTAATAACTATGACTTATAGTGTTGTCCGTATCTTGGAAAGTTCATAAGTAGAGAAAAGTCAGTCCCACAGAATGCAATTGCACGCGGTAAATATAAAACGCAATATTTTTATTTCTCCCTTATCTGTGTCTATAAAAAAAAATACTTTGATATTATTAAAATTAAGCGCAGGCCTGCGACTGTAATACATTTTCCCGGAGCGCTGCACGTTGCAGGCGCAATTACAAGCCTGTTTTTCTTTACTTCTCGCCATTATATATGCCGCCATATATCACCCCTGTTTGATACACGCGACGAGGCCGCGATCTTCGCCACGCGCTCTATTAATAATCGTTATTAGCATGTTGAGACGAGTGATATTTATAATTATATACCACCCGTTAAGAGCACTCGTGACATAACACGGTGCCTCGCGCGAAAGTCAAGCGGTCGATGCATACGTATGCGGCGTCCTATCGATTCGCTACTCTCCCAACGAATATGTCGCGAACGTCACGCACGTCATGCTGCACGAGCGCGTGACTTAAACGGGGACACAATAACTAAAGAATTTTTGAATTAGTGAAAATTGTTCTAGGATCAGTCATCTAGAGATGTGGTCTCGAAATTTGAGAATTAAAATATTATATTATAGCAAGAAAGTTGTCAAAACATTAAGTAAAGTAGTTATTTGTAGATTTTTATTTCAAGCAGTAATTCTTACGATACAAGGGTTGGTTTAGGGTCAGTCATCCTAGACATATGGTCCCGAAATTCGCGAATCAAAATATTGTATTAAAGTACAAAAATTATTCTCGAGACATTAAGTAAAATAGTTATTTGTAGCTTTCAAGCAGCAATTCTTGAGATACCAGGGTTTAAAGCTGGCTAATTGCAAACTATGTTTAGACAATCGCATGTTCGTGAGTCGCATGAGGGGTAGTATTTAAGTCTTATATCTTAGAAACTACTGCTTGAAATGAAAATCTACAAATAACCGATTTGCTTAATATTTCGAGAACTTTCTTGCTGTGGTATTTTGATTCATATGAATAAGTGAAATATGGTCGCCGTCACTGTTGCTTGAATTAAACTGGACTTTGACTGACACATGTCCATCTTTATCAATAAGATTAGCTTGAACATCGATTTAGTTTACTCTTCATTTTGTTCTAATTTTAAGAATTAGAAAAAGGTAAACCGTAAGTTAAATTGAGATGACAATTAATCTAAATTGATAAAAAGAGACATTAATCTGTTAATTCAGGCTTTAAACCAAAAAATTATTTAAACGTTTATATCATATCACTTGAAGTATACAAGCAGTTTTGTGATATTTATAATTCATTTTTCAATTGCTAATAGAGATAATATGTAAATGCAATCCTTGAGATTTCTACATTTTCTCTGTTCTATTAATACATTAATCCACATGTCACATTTTATATTATAATAATTTACATGATATTACAACAATTTATTTAAGAATAAATGTTGAAAAGAGATATCGTGTCCAATGGGAACCGCAGCGCAAGATAAAAATGCAGGCGGAAACATATTTTTCCAAGTATATCAGCAATTCCAATCAGATCTCAGCGAGTCGAGCGCGTTATTTTTAGTTCGCCTACGCTCGACATTTCGCCAGCTGGTAAAGGATCGGGTTTTGCGGAAATACGTACAAAGGTCCCGCTGCGTTAAAACGGCAAGGTCGAAATTATCATGAGCGGAACACATACGTGACCCACCGAATACATATTTCGCGCTCGTGCGCGTCGCGTCGCGAGGGAGATGCTCGCGAAGCGTTGCTGCAGTTCGCCGCAAGGAGTGCATTAATTGGAAGTTCCGGACAGATGCTGCTTGCTTTGGGATACACACTCGACACGAGCAGCATATTTGTCTATATGAAATGCACGCGTGTTCAATATCAGATGTTCGGCGTTGAAAGGGATATGCCGTATGACGCAGCGAGGATATTGCGAAAGTAACAGCACGCAACATGTGAGAACCGAATCAAAATGTCATTAAATAAAAAAAATAAAAAACACGCCTGTTTTTCCCGCGCGTGGATAGATTAATGTCCAACTGACTCGTAACGATCGGGCTCGAGCGAATATGTATTCGCACGTTTTAAACCAAGCGCAAGATTTATATTGCATATTTTATATTATTATTGTCGCGAGGCGGTCTGCTCTCTCTCTCTCTCTCTCTCTNTCTCTCTCTCTCTCTCTCTCTCTCTCTCTCCTTTTCTCTGTGAGGTGCGTGCGTCACTATATTGTGACATTACACCAGGTACACTCAGCAATATATCCCTCATGCGGCGCTACGCGCCCTTCGCTCTTTCAATCCTTTCCTCCCTCTCTCCCTCTAGCCGCGCGACGCAACGGCGGTGGCGGCGTCGGCCCGAGCGCTGGCTGGCAAAGCCGGAATTAGCCGGTTAAACGCGATAATTACGAGAACCTATTATTTGTAGCGAAGCTCTTGCTTTAGCCTGTCCCAAAGCGAACGTTCAGCAACATAGCCATGTCTCGCTGGCACGCAAGGTGATTGTTATTTTCCCTGTGTGCGTGCACGGAGCAAGGGCGCTCGTTTACACATCCTGACAGAATTCTTCGGATAAACAAGATGCATTTATCTTTCAGCGAAATCAGGTCCACACCCGAGGAACATCGCACTAAAGCAAATTTTTTCGCGCTAGCCGCTTTCAAAAGCGGGTTTATGATGAAATGAGATTTTCGCATTTAGCAATTTATAATGCGCATTCCCCACCAATGAGCGCACGACTGTACGGAAGGGATTAACGGATAGGCAACGTTGCAACGTTGGGATTTTCGTTAATTATAATAAGAATATAATTTTTTAAATATCACGGAATAGAGGCTCACATTGTAGAAATAAAAGGTAATTAACAGTAAGCAAGTGAAGCTCCAGCTCAACTTCCACAGAATCGAGAAAATAAATTAGCGAACAGTATATATTCCTAGAATATTCACAAAACTTAAAAAGCTCTCCTCTAATTAACCTTTTACTGGTATACCTTATTGAAGAAAAACGCATTTATTTTATTATTAAATAAAATAACAAGTAAAAAGAGCAGTTTCTGGCCCGGAGGATAAAAAGGATTGAAAATATTCACGAAACGGCCACAAATCAATTGAGCATTAAATAACACATGGTTATGTTAATTATAACACAAAGGAGAACTATACATCTTAATCCATGAATCATTCATTTTCAAATATCCTACAGTGCTCGAATAAATCTTGTATTTTGCACGAGAAGCGAAGACAAAGGCGCTACAAGACACAGAACAAATAGGGATAGGCTTTCCTCAAAGCCCGGCGGAGCTGCTGGCAGCTAGGCCAAGAAATTTGCGTAATACGCGCTGAAGAAAAGAAAAGTAGCTGCAGTTAAGGTGGCGCGTTGACGGACGGACGAACGGACGGACGAATGGACGAACGAACGAACGAACGGACGAACGAATGGTGCCGGGTCGGGTCGGGCGGTGCCGGGATGCTGCGCCCAGGAGAAAAGCGAGAAAAGCCGCGACAGCGAAGATTTGCAATGCTAACCAGGGACTGCATTAAACGGGAATTAATTTCTTGCTAACCGTCTGGAGAGAGGGAGGGATAGTAGCTGCGCGCCCGTAGTAACCCCTTCTACTTCTTCTTCTTTTACTTCTTCCGCTTCTTCTTCTACTTCTTCTTCTTCTTCGCCGCGTCAAGGGAGGGCCAGCCTCTCCCCGCGCATCGTCGTGCAACTCGTCGCCGTCCGAGCATTACTACGGATAATCCAGTCCCGTTTACTGCGCTCCCACGGGGGCGGCGGGAGCAGGGTGACCATCGAGCAGAATGGCGAATGGTCTCACCGACTTTTCTTCCTGGCCATTCTGGCGCGCTTCGAAACCGGCTTAAGGCCCGGTACACTTTGCACGCGACGAATAACGAGCCATCGCTGGCCCCGTGTTTGCCCGTGCCGCAACGGGAAGCTCCATAAATCTCCATAATTCAGCTCTGAATCTCTGTGCACACGCCTCGCCCGCGACGAGGGCTCTCCCATTGTCCGTGGTAAATTTTATTTTGATAATACGAGACAATGTTGATTTTCTTCGTACGTACAGAGCGACCTTTTTGGCAACCGCTCGCTTGCGATCGCTGCACGCGCTTTTCTCTAAGGATTTCTCGGTATTCATAAAATTCCACGTGACATTCAATTTTTTGTATTCAGCCGTATTGATTAAGTATTCTTCAATTATGGAAATGCTCTATGAATACATCTGTAAACTAACAGCCAATTTCAAACGGCCATTACGTCCCTCAGAGTTCAGACTTCTCGTCGTAAGACGTAAAGCGTGCGCGCACGAATAGCATACAGATTAAGACTTTACTACCGTACAAAAGAGTTTATCTCATGAAAATCTACGTGCAGTTATTTACATTTGTATTAGGTTGCCTGGAAAGTAACCGCGGATTTTAAATTCAGGCGGCATCCATTCGCCCAGTATTTTTATCTTTTCCGTTGTCTTCAGATGATCAAGAGCTTTAGGATATACCTAAAATAATTTTATAATATTATTATTAAATGGAGGTTCGCAATCACGATCTTCTCAAACATTCACAACGTAAAATTATACAATCAAAATATTTGGAACTAAATTTAGATTGTTTGTTCACATCAATTATAATCTCTATCCATGTTTTATTTAAGGTTTGCGTAACAACAGCAGCGATGTTGTCGTGTTCGAGCTCGTGCAGCATGAAAAGTTATTTCTAAAGAATTATTTTAAAAGGGATTATCGTCAAATAATTACTGACAGCCACCGATAGATTACGCGCAAGTATTGTTATTAGATTGCAATAATAATGTTACATACCAACTCCATGAATACAAAGTTGTAAAATAAATTAATTTCCGGGCATATATAATATCGATGCGTAACGCGCGCGTGTTGATTTTATTCGTATCAAACACGCGTTGAAAAAGAATACCGCTCATGGGCGAATTGAATTATGCAACGATCCCTTCGATTACTATTTAAAAGGTTTTAACCTCGTTTTAGCGTGCGATAAACAGAGAAATTTGTCACATTAAATTTTGGGATGTGGCAGATACGCGAATAAGTAATTTTGATGTATGCGATGAGCCAATGAGCGCAGAGTTAATTAATAATTAATGCAATCAATAGTGACTCATGTAGCTCCGAGTGAAATTTGCTACACAGAGCTAGCGTTACAAGATACAGTAACGAGAGATGAGATAACAATTTTCATGTTTGTTCTTCACGCGTCGAACGATTATTTTCTTTTATTACGAGAGAGATGAATAATAACCGCGTCGTAACTCGCTCTCGATGTGCGTCGATATATTATTCGCCATAACTAACCGACTGCTTTTTACAAATAAAAAACACGTTTGCTTTTAATCGCTACATAAATACATATTTCAAACATTACGAATATTCTATTTTGTTTTTCATTACAATAGCAAAACAAATTTTAAAATCACAAGATAAAAGCAATAAACACGTTGAGTATGACAAGAAGCTTAAAATGCACAAATCCAATATAGGAAAATCAACGTAGTCAACGTGTAAATATGAGACCATTCGAATGTAAATAATTTTTAATACAAGATTATATTAATACATACATGGAAAGAATGATTTTGTTGAAATATAAATTTAAAAACAATTATATTGAACTAAATGTTAACAAAAATTATATTGTGTTTAAGCTGGTTGCAAATTTTCTGCAGTAATATTATCGTACTTAAGCAACATAATTGTTTTGATGGCCCAACACGAAATTATTTATTTTTTATCAGTATTTACCTAAATTTTATGATATGCATAAAAAACGAAAGTGATACATATTTGGCAATTCTCCTCTACTTCTAATTCATCGTGAAAAGTAAGAAATGCAAAATTCGTATTTGTCACGATCTCTATATTTTGTCACGCGCCTAAAGTAAAGCATAAAAAAAAGATGAAATAAGAAAAGCCAAGATAAAAAAATGTGACATGTTCAACTTGAAACAAGAAACGTGACCAAACAAATGGGCGAAAATTATCTCTTCTCTCCATCCCTCTTTCCTCCCCCATCCTCTTGTCTTTACACTCTCATTTCGGAGCCCTCTTCTCACCCTATCAACATATCAATTTCTTACCCGGCATTCCTCTCAGTCGTACGCTATCGAACCGTCGGCAATTACTTCTCTTGCTCGCACAACTTCTTGATATCTTCCATGTATCACACTCACACATCTCTGCTGTAAAGGGCTTTCATACAATGGCAGACAGTCTGACGTAACTTGTGTATAAATAAACAACAGTAATCTTCCTCTCGAAATTACAAGGAACAAAGCACCTTAGGAAACAGACTGCCAAACACGGTATCTCGAACAACCGTATTTGAATGCTTTGACCCTTGACATGCAATTTAAACTAGGCAATTATATGAGATAAAATCGAGAGGCTTTCCGTTGATCAATTATCTTTATAAATAATTTAAGGGCATTGATTGAGCCCTTGATAAGTAAAACACAAGTGAAATCTTAGTATATAGCAAAATTAGTAGATTTTGTTCTCGAACACATATTACATATTATTAGATTATATTAAATGCTCATCGAGAAACGAAGCTAAAAAGAAGCGAAGCTAAAAATTTTATGGAAATATTCAGATATATATGCCATAGACATATATTAAAGGAAATCAGATTCCGAGTTTAAACCGTCGCATATTATATATACCTGTGGAATTTTCAATTAAAAATTGCGGCTACTTTTTCTACATTAAATCTATGTCAAGATGTTCAATCACGAAAAGGCTACGTGAAACATTCATGCTCCCGTTACGTATACACGAGTAACTTTTACCGTGGCAGCGGGCCGCGCAGCGGAGTCGCGTGAATCCTAACGATGTAATCATTTAATGGAGTTTCTGCCGTATCCCGGGTACGTTTGTGGATGGAAAGAGGAAAATACGCAGCAACATTCTTTCCGTGCTATTACGCCGTGATTCGCTCGGTAGATAGAAGCCAGATAAACTAAGGTCAGCACGGTTAAACGACTTAGTGATTCGAGACGCTCCGGCGAATCGACAGTGCTCCCGAAAAATATTGTGCTCGGGGCAAGAACTATTCCATCTCAAAATAATGTATTTTTATTCTCCCCTTACGTAGTACACTTTCGAAAAATCTCGAGGCACTTGTAAAAATCGTGAAATCAGCGAAATGAAAAATTGCGTTAGCTTTCTTTTTCAGAACCTGGCTATGAAACAGAAATTTATTTTACGAAACATTGATTGCGGAAATAATATGAGTTTAATCAATCGAATTTTAAGGCTTCTAAATTTTAAACGAAAAATTTGAATTAGTATATTTTAATCTTACTAGTTTAACGCAGGAAATAATAAAGAAATGTGTGCAATGTTATTTTACATTAATATATAATAATATTATGATGAGAATTAATGTATACTAAGCTATTTTCCAATTATGGGATTATAATGTCCGATAAAATTAATCTAGCTTATATCTTTTAAATCGACATATTTCAAATTAATTTTATGATATAATATGTTGATTGAGTTCCTTTAAAGTTTCATGGATTTTTTTGGATCAATTAAATCATCACAGAAATTTTTCTTTTGAGAAAATGGCCGAACGAGAATCGCAATATAAATTATTAAAATCATTTATACAACTTGCACCAAGTTGACTTGCATTACTATTGCACTTTCCAGTAAATTTGAAACCAACTTTTTCTTTATGCAAATTTACAGCGAGGCACAATTATGAAGCTATTTAACATCGAATTAAAGGCTTTTGACGAAGCGGCAAGAATGCAAATTGATAAGGAAAAACTTCAGCTAATTTTTACTAAGCTTTAGCTTAAGACGAATTTAATTCGATGCTTCGTTACAAGGATAATTAACATGGAAAATTCAAATACTGCTAAAAAGGTATCTCATAAAATTTTCGCTGAAAGAGAGAATTATCTCCGAGTTCCTGAATCGTTGAAGCATGTTGTAACTTTTGCAAAATATCTTGTGCGTATAAATTTGGTGATATTCTGATTACAAGTCAAAATTGATATTTAATATATCGAATTTCTCTGGCGTATCAGCACGGATTTAGTTAAAATTACTTATTAATTTGCACTCATCCAATTTATATTAGAGTAAATGGCCCAATTACTAATAGTGTCCTAAATACTGGAAATTCGAGCCTATAAATCCTTTTTTGAATTTATAAATTATATAATTATATGTAATTTTACTTATTGAATTCTTAAAGAGTCTACTAATTATTATAACAGTTCTAATTAAAAAAAAGGAAGCGTTTAAGATCGGATCCAGTATTTCTCTGTCAGTACTTAATTGGGTCACTGTCAGTAATTGGATCATTTACCTTACCGTCTCCTGTTTATAAAACGTCAATACATCAACGCGATGATATATCATCGCAATGATGCTAAGACGGAACATGCAGCTTCAAGCAGATTTGCAATCCGTGTCCGATCAATTGTCGTAGTACAGTTGGACGTGCCGCGAGGTGAAGCACGGCAAAGACAGCTCGCGAAACGAACGGAGCGAGCGAAGGAACCGACGGAACGAACGAGCGGCTAAGACAAATGGAATCGTAGTTTACGTCGGTGCAGACAGATACGCGGTATCCTGAACGAAAGAAGAACGACGTAAACAGACGTGGGGGACAAGCGAGGACGAAGGGATATCGGTGTCGAAGTAGCCACGACACGGGAGGGCGGAGGATGCGCACGGGACCATATCTTCCGTAGGATCCTACCCCTTTCCCGCGGTGAGAGGTCCGGGGGCAACGTGGCCGAACCTCTGGTGGTCGATACGCGGGTCGGCACCAGCAGCATGCTTCACCGACAGCGCCAATGGGGCGGTTTGCGAAATCCTCCTCCAGCTAGTACAATCTAGCTACGAAGTATTCCCCCGTTTCCGACACTGCGGGTTCCTCCGATTGCGGTGGCTAAGTGCTCAGTAATGACCGTTGTTAATGTCCCGCTCGGCGAGGAAAGGCGAGTTTTCCGAATTACACGAACAATATGATCGACACTGGAACACGCGAGCTTTACCCCGAAATTTGCTAGATACGAGAGCGCACGGATTCACCCCAAAATTCCCAGATCGGTATTTTTATTTCGTACGGATTCACGGATTCATAGAGCGCAGATATGCATTTTTTAGCATCCTCCAATCAATATTTTTTTTTATATGTCCCCACCAGCTGCGCGAACTGTCGAAATTATCTTCAGAGATTCTTCAATCGTATAAAACTTTCCTTGAACAATTTATAATTCACATGAAATTATATATAATTTGCATTTTCGGATAAATTTGGAAGTAAACTATTTTTTACGTAAATTTAAAGTGAGATTATAACGCTATTTAAGATCGAATTAAAAACTTTTGACGAAGCGCGACAAGAACACAAATTGATAAAAAAAAAAACAATAATATTATTAAGCTCTGTATATTCTGTATTCATAATTTTATATCATGATATATTTTTATTATGACTTATATATCGTGCATTTTTAATTGAAATCTTTTTAGAAGAATTCTTCTTACTTTTCTGTGTGTGTGTAAAAAAAAAATGTATTTATCTAATTCAGAATGTAACGTTTATTACCTGGATGCCGACGATTATGTTACGCTGTCACTTATGCCTCTCAGTACGTTCTCTTTACGCTCATTTTTATTTTAGAGAGCCTAACAGCTTCTCAAGTAGATTTTCAGAGTAGACTAATGTCACGACAGCTTCGCAAGGAAGGCTCTCGCCGTGAGAAGCTATTTGACGGATTGAAGAAGCGGCCGACACTTTGAGAAACTGCTTAGAGACGACGTGTTCTGGTTTCACAGTGCGTCCGTGCAATCGCAAAACGCCACTTTGAGGAATTCAAGAAGGCTGTTGTGATACGTGACGCACTGCAAAACTAGTCGATATGCGATATTAGCAGTCACATCAAAGTCAGATGAAACATCACAGCATAATACGTCACAGAGAAAAATCGGTAGTCGATATGCATCTCTCTCTTTAGGAAGCACGTCATTCAGAGATATCAACGCATGCCAAACAGTAACGTTAATCCTTCGTAATGCGACTAAAATTTCGAATCTTGCTATTTAAAATTTAAAATATATTAACTGTTATGTAATATAGACATTTCAGCTCAATATTTTATAACTTTAAATTAATTCAAGTCATTAAATATTAAAATGCATTAATAAATAGTCGGAATTAAATTATGACGTTCGTAAAAATATATTCCTTTTTTCGCTATTGGCTTATTACAATGATAATGTTAATCCAATATTAAATATCTGACATATTTAAAAAAATTCTCTTGATAGAAAGGTTTTCGTCTCGAAACATTTCGGCTTAATTAATAATTTGAATTGGTTGATAGATCTAGTAGCCTCACAATTACCACCGTCGCGGTTTTCTCAACCCATATCGAAATTATCTCGTTTATTTTCTACCTTGCGGGTCGACAAAGCTACCTACCTTCTGTCGTGCACAATGCTTGGTCTCACTAAAACCCCATTTCTTTCTCGTCCACCTCTTTCTCTCACTCATCCTCCCTTTTTCTCCCTTTCTTCCATCTTCGCTTTATCTGGTCATTGTTGAATCGCAGGGTTGCTTGTCGCGGAACAGAAGTGGATCTGAGACGGAGTGGACTGAAACCACGAGATTGAAAATCGATTTTCGACGTGGCGACAGAATAGTCACCCATTTGCCACGCTTATTCAATTAGCGGGAAGGCTTAATAAGAATTGCAGTGCGATCCGCGAGCAGGAAAATAAAATGATGGCGAACAAATAAACGTACACTAGGATTCATTAATGCCTTGGCATTTTCGGCTTACCAGAGTTGAATATTTTTTTTTAATCTATAACATATCGCGTGTTATATTACCACGACTGTCGATTAAAAATACGAAATGATTTTTTAACGATCGATATGTGTTGTGTTATAAATTATTGCTTATCTTTAGTCTTCCATATTTCATCTTTTATGCAAATCAAACACTTATAGACAAATGGTGAGTCGTGAAGACCTAACGATGATTTGATCGGAAAAAAACGCGCGAGAAGCCTAAAATTCCGAGAGTGCTAAGGCATTAATGAACTTCAGTGTACACGGTTTTATCGGAGCCTAAAACGATCGTCTATGCAAATGCCGTTGGCCATTAAAGGAATGGACGAACCGGAACGACCTCCTTCGCCCCGCCTGTTTTTCGCTTCTTGACTTCGCACGCCCACGGCCCCGACTATATTCGCCGTGCGCGTTGAATCTACATTCTAGTGGACTTTGAAGGAGAAGTAAATCGAATCAGCGTGATTGAAAATCGATTTTCGATACGGCACTCAAAATCAATCTCTGAGACAGCGGCAAATAATCCATTTGTGCTCTTGATTGACATCGCCCGTTCAATGTCAACCGCGTAAGATGTGCAACCGCTATTAGCGACGATTGGTTCCTCCTTTTTTATCATCAATTACGTTATTCTTCCGCGCTGGCTAATTTGAAGATTTCAATGAAATATGTAACGTGAATTGCATTTTGCGAAATATCGCATGTGAAAGCTGTTTCGTTTACACGAAATCCGAAACGGAATGTCGGAAAGTCCTGTAAGCGTAAATGCCACGTCAAGTCGGATATAGAATTTTTCGAGTATGTTGGAAAATCGACATTATTTTCTTGGTCTGTCAAGTAGGCGGAAGAAGATAGCAGCCGTAGTATCGGAAATCCATTTCCAATGTTGCATCTTGGATTTGTTTCCTCTATTTGAACATTGCTACGACAGCACACAAATGTGGCAATTTCCTGATAAGATAATAATGCCGTGATTGGAAAGTTTTCCAATTTTTTTCTACATTATATATGATGCATTATGCAAAACAGAAATCTAAAGAGCGAATGCATCAAATATTAAAATTAGCATCGTCTTTCGATGCTAATTTTAATATTTGATGCATTCAAATCTATTGATATAACACTTTATTTACTCTTTTAAAATATGCCAATACAGATGCGCATAATTTCTTTTATGTCGCTACTGTTCAAATTTTTAATTTTATTTTACACGTTCAATATTAAATATTAAATAAGAATCAAATTTAAACCGATTCCTTGAGTTGAATAACGTTTTGTTATTTTTAATTTTCATGTGTGTTAAAATTATTATTTTAACACGAAACATGTAATTAAAAATAATAAAATAAGTGTTAGTAATAATAAGTTTATGTTTATGGTTCTACCAACACTATGAAAAAATTTTACTATAAATATGCTAATTTTACTATAACTTTAAGTATTAATAAATTAAAATAGCGAGATATGGACTATAAAAATAAAATGGACATTTCAATGTGCAATCGCAATTACAATGAATTTAACTATTTTTTTTTTACATTTGTTTACTCTAATAATAACCTATCCATATAGTATAGAAAAAGCATCGCAAAATATTTCTGCAATATTTCAGCAACATTGCAGCAATGGTAAAATGTTCGTTTCAGAAATATTGATACAGATATAATGTTGCAGCAACATGTATAATATTGTATTAACGTTGCTGAAATATTGCTGAAGCATTGTAGCAATATTTTGCAATGCTTTTGTTATTCTTTTGCTGGTATAGCTATTAGTAATAAATACTAATAGCTATAATTTGTGTGATTAGAACAATTATTAATATGTAACAGTTGGCACCAAAAATGACTAGGTATAAATTATACTTAAATTGTAGTGATTGCAACCATTTATCTCAATATAAGTATAATAAGAGCAGTGGGGACACAGGAATGATTGAAAAACAATTGAAACTGTACAATTCAACATTACGAATTTAATAGTGCGTATTATTATACGATTGTTGTTATCACATTTTGACGTGTACAATCTCCAAAATATCGACGCCATCGCGATTTAACGATAACGCAATGACTTCCTTCTGTTTTAATACGTTCGTAAGTACGATTTAGTTTCTCGGCGAAAAGGCGATTACGGTTCTCTGGCATAGTCTTTGGAAGGATGCCTCTATTTATTTAACCGCCTGTCCGACTAGGTACGTCTTACATACGACGAATAGACGAAATAAAGAGCTGTGGCTGCGTGAAATGGACTACCTGCACGTCTCTTTAATCTATTAGAAGCATTGAACATAGATTCCGACCGCGGACGGCCGGGAGATTTACTCTCCTCGGTTTCTTTAACCCCAAACTCGCTTCGTCCATTTTCCACTTTTGCGAGTTGCCGGTGTGTTCCCCTATCTCCTTCGCTTCCCGCTTCGTTTCTTTTTATCCGCGCGAGCACCGTCGTCTTATCTCGGTCCACGTTGAGTCCTCCCGCACCCGGGGATGCTGAAGTGGATAGAGCGTAGCATAGAGGAAGCGAAACGGATCCCCGTGGCTGCGCACGATTGGAAATCGATCTTCGGTGCTTCTCGTTCCCGGGTAATTCGTAAGAATGTCCCCGTTTCAATGATCGACGAATGACCGGCCATTTGTCTCGATTATCCCGC
>QKQZ01046402.1:0-15842 GCA_003595255.1 Solenopsis fugax
TAGTAGCCTATTAGTTAATGTTTGTTGTTTTAAATACGAGAGTCCTTTCTAAATATATTTGATTACATTTTACAATATTCATTATAATTTATAATTTTTATTTACTATATTCATAATTTTATTCATTATAATTCATAATTTGAAATTATAATTATCAATTTTATTTAACTGACTGATAAGTGAAATCAAGCACATACCTGGTCAATAAGGTCATCGAGTCTTGTTCTGACTTCGACTTCTCTCGCGGGAACTTGAATGGGTGGAGCATCAAGAGGACTTCCGGGTCTAGAGACGCATGCTGCCGCAGCTTCGCAGGCTTCCACCGCTAATGCCAGTCGAGCTTTTTCGGCTTGTAACTTGTTATGTAAAGTACGAGCACTCTCGAGGCTTTGCTCGGCAGTAGTTAAGTTATCCAATGGAACTTCCAATTCTTGAATCATTTCCGCCTCGTACGTGTCCAGATTCTTCATGATGCTCTCTAACGTGTTCTCATATTCCTGGAACTTATTCAGAGACTCCGTCAATCTGTTCTTAATTTGCAAGGCAGTGTTCAACAGCGAATTATAACTATCCTGAACGTTCTGCAACTGTGTTTCTATGGTTGATCTAATAGTGGGATTCGCGCCGACATATCGATTTATTTGACCGTGACCCTTCAACTTCAGTTCGTCTAATACTTCCTGGTACTTTTGAATTTCAGCTAACAACGCTTCATGCTGCTTGAGTTGCTCAATCGTTTGTTCTTTGTTGGTAATATAGAGAGAATTATGTGCCATTAATTGGAAGGAGATTTGCAGTAGCCACTTCTCTGTTTCTTGCAGAGCAGCGTGATATGCATTGTATTCCTGCATTTCGTTTTCCATAAGCTTCTTCCTCTCGTCGACAAGTTCGGTTAGCGCTTTCCATCGATTTAACAATTGCTTCGTTTCATTTAGTGTCTTGTTGTTCTTTGCCCATGCTGACAGTTCTGTTGCTTCCGTCATCAGATGATCTAAGTCGGATTTTCTATCACGAATTTCTTCTTGAATGTGCTTGTATCGTTCGAGCATTGTTTTCATTTCACCGAACTCGCCTTTCGTATCTGGAGAATCTCTAACAACGTCCTCGTTCTCTTCTAACCACTTCGCGAATTTATTATGAGCTTCCGCGTGATCCTCCCAGCGACTTAAAACCGATTTTACTTTGGCTTGAACTGTATTGAGGTCCATACTTAACTGTTCCCAATTTGAACGTAGATTAGCCATATCCGATCGTAATTGATCTTGTTGTTCTGGAAGAGCCATGTTAATTGCCTTTGCGAAGGCATTTTGCAACGTTGATAAAAGATGTTGACCTTCCGTCACACGTGTCGCCACCAGCTATAGCATGAATTAAAATAATTTTATTATTGTCAAATATTTATGTAGCTACATTTATTTAGATTCCACTGTTATATTTTGGTCTAAACTGCAAAAAGTTGCCTATTTTTGAAATTTATTAAAGTAAATCTATTTTTCTGCTATACCTGCCTATATTTTTACACATCTACTTGTATGTATATATTTAGTAAATACATATAAATTTTGATATAGCTAAATGTTTATTAATATTTGTGCTACGTAAATTAAAAAATAAACATTTTTTAACTTGGCTGACACGAAATTTGATTCTCATAAACTACTGAAGTTATCGACTTTAAATATTACTGTAAAACACATTTTCGTTTATCACTTAAACTAGGATTAATGAAGAATATTACAAAGTATTAAAATGGTGTAGTTTTAAAGAATAATTATCGATTTTTAAACAAAACATCGATTGAATTTAACAAATATGGAAAAATAGTTAATTCATAGATAATAATATTAATACGGATAATAGATAAAAAATACTTAATTTATCTCAATAATCGTAATTCAAGCTACAAGTAAATATATATTTTACATATTTACACAAAAATTTAAAATTCCTCAAAAATAGACTAATTTTTTGCGTTCTAAACTAGAATATCCCTTTAATCAATTAAGTTACTAAATAATATTTATTTGACAGTTTATTTTAATATTTTCATTAATTTTAAAAAGTAATTCGGAATAAAAAATAAAGTCTTCTAATAATATTTAATATTTCTAAATTTACATTTGTATAATAGATTTTTTATTGCAATTAATAAAATGATCAAGTAATGTATTTGGTTTCGAATATTTTCAATATTTTGTATTTTTTTCTTGATAAAACTCACCCTCAAGGTTTCTAACTTATCCTTTGCCCAAGCCGTGTCTCCTACACCGATGCAATCTTCTACCGAACCCTGAGCTGTGCGCAACCAATCTTCCATCTCTTTCTTAGCTTTTAAGAACTCAGTGTGATCAGCCAGATTCTTCTCAACTCTCGAGACGAGTCCTTGCGCGTCGGTCAAAAGTGACGTATACGCCGATTGCAATTGTACCGTCTTATCCCGTGCCCAACTGCAAGCGCTAATCTCCAACAAAGCTTCACATTTGTCATTCAAGTCTTCCAAGACTGGTTTTTGCTTAACCGCCTCCTCCACCAAACGTTTACAACGCTCTAAATCCTCAGGAGTTTTGTTTTCTTTAGTCTGCTCGTCTGCAATCTTCTTTTGAAAGTGATCTATCCATCGCTTCATGCCGTCTAACGTGTTTGTGAACTGGGACCAGCTCGAGATGCAATTGGAGAGAGTTCGTTGCGAATCGTGACATTGTGCTTGCAAGGATTTCCAATCGGCCTGTATCTGTTTCATGTCCTGCTTAATGGCGTCTTGACCTTCGGGTCCCGTCTTAGAGATCACAACATCGCTCAACTCAATCACCTTCGAAATCAACGTGTCACCTTTCGGCAAGGATGAAATGATTTGATTGACTTTATTCTCTCGTTCGATGATTCGCTCTTTTTCGCCGTGAGTATCGCTGTACTGTTGAAGTTCGACTTTTGTACGACGTACCCAGTCACCTGCCTCATTCAAAGCTTGTTGGAATTTTTCATGATCTTTAACTTGATCTTCCAAATTCTAAAATAATAAAAATTACGATATTATTACTATTATTATATATGAAATATTCTTGTTTGCAATTTAAAAGTTTCTACTTACATGAATTTTT
Source organism: Solenopsis fugax (assembly GCA_003595255.1). Lineage (NCBI taxonomy): Eukaryota > Metazoa > Arthropoda > Insecta > Hymenoptera > Formicidae > Solenopsis > Solenopsis fugax. Next base: position 3,099 of record QKQZ01046402.1, read on the forward strand.
TCAGAAATCAACTTCTTCAAGGTGTCGTATTTATTGATTGTCGTTTCGTAAGGATTTTTCGATATGCTGGGATTTTCAGTCAGGCGAATCTTCAAGCGATCCACTGTCTCACCATGACCGTGAATGTCTCTTTGCAGGATCTTATATTTTTCTAACAGTGCACGTTTCTCACTGAGATCGTTTCTGCATACGTCTCCTGGTTGAACCTTGCCTTCAACTTCCTCCAACCAATCCGAAATAAGTCGGTGAATCTTGTTGAGCTCCTCCAACATACTCGCCCTCGCTGACAATTTTTGTCTCACATCTTCAACGTCGACTAACAACTTATCAAATTCGCTTTTTAAATTCTCGGTGTCTTCTTGAATCTTTGCCGCGCCATTTTGTTCCGTGTTCATAATAACTTTTTCTTTCAATTCCAGAGCGTAGCGCAATTTGTTCTGACCTTGCTCCAAAGTCTGTCGAATAGCTTTACATGTGTGCAACTTATTGTTAACTTCCGTTAATGTATTAGGAATGTCTTTGCACTCGCTCAACTTGTCTCGCGTACGCTCGATCCAATCTTGACACTCTTGGTATAAAGTATTATGTTGTTGATGCTCCTACAATTAACATTGTAGAAATAATGATCGATATATATTATATCTGTATATATATGTGTGTGTGTGTGTGCGTGAGTATGTGTGCGCACGCAATGTTATATTCATATAATGGAAAGAGAAATATCTAATTAAAATTAGAATTACAAAAATTTTGATTAATAAAAATGTCTATAAAATTAAAGGATTGCTTACAAAAACCTAGAACCTCAAATAAGAAATTAGACATCGTATCCTAAATATGGATATGGCGAAGAAACGCTTACGATAGCTTAAGATGCATCTATCAACGTAGAAATGTCCTGAATATCATGACTAATCAAAAGTCTAAACGGTATCCAATTTCTTATTTGAGGATCTCTAACAAAATAAATCTATTTTTTTTAATCTGGATTATGGTGCCAAATCATTTTCTATCAGTAGCGTTATATCATGAACAATTTGTTCTAGTAAGAATCAAATGAAAAGTATGTAAATAAATAATAAATATAATATTCCGTAAAAGCCGTATAAATCTCTAATATTATATTTATTATTTATTTACATTTATACTTTTATTATTTTTTTATTATTTTTTTATTTTTTCTTTTATATGAATCCTCAAAATATTATAATCAAAACCAACTTTGTTGTTATACCTATTATACTCGTATGTCCGAAAAAAATTACCATATTTACACAATAAACAATTTGAAGATGAGAAGTTTTTTGTTTTTGGTTTAACTTTTTGGAAGAATCCCTTTAATTAAACAATGATAAAAATAAAATAAATTAAACAATAAAAAATTGTAATTACCTGATAATGCAATTCCAATCGTCGCATTATTTCTTTAGCCAGAGATAGCAGTGCATTGTACTTGGTAGTAAGTTGTGTTATTGCATTAGAAATTCTCGTATCGGCACATGTTTCTAGCAACATCTGGGCTTTCATATTCAAACGGTCTAGCTCCTTTTGCCAATCGAACAATGTTTGCAAATGAATTTGGAACTGCTCGAGAACATTCTTCTTCTCTTCCAAACCGTCTTGCAATTTGTTGAACGTTTGAACCAACTGTTCGGTTTGCGTAAGCCATTCTGTAGCTTCGGAAAATTGATCCTCGTATTCAGTCCATTTTACTATGCCGATTTCAAGCAAGCTCTTCGTGTTATTCAGTGACTCTCTGTTACATATAAATCATAAGATATATAAAAAAATATGCCATATTTATAGATGTTGCAACAATACAAAAGTATAGTCTAATGTTTCATTATACTCAGAGTTGGATAGTAACTATTTAAAAAATTAAAATTAAATAATAAAGTTTAAAATTTATAAAGTTAATAACTTTTAATTTAATTTTAGTTAATTTTAAATGAGCTTTTTAATTTTAACTTTTACTTTTAAAACACATAAACTTTTGTTTGCTTTTTTACTGAAATTAAAAATGTATTTATGTAACAGAAAACATTTCTATATGTATAAAAATCGATGATTTTTTTGTTGTTTCATATTTAACTTATAAATAAAATATTAAATTTATTTAATAATCTAAAATGTAATTGTTTTATTATTTACAGTAAGATAATTAAAAATTTTTTTTAATTATGACATTCTTATTTAATATAAATTATATATAACTAAATTCATTTCATCATTAATTTTAACTTAATTTAATTTTATAAAGTTTGTAAAAATAATAAAAAATAAGTTTGAAAATTTTAACTTATCCAATTCTGATTATATTCTTTTCAACATAAAAAATCAAATTTACTTATTTAAGTTTACTTACACATAATTATCATATTCTTCTTGCAATAGTGCCACTTCTTCCTCGATTATTTCCTTATCTTCAGCATCTGCGATCTGACAGGCGGCGTTACCCTGTTCCAAAGCTTTCTCCAGCTTCTTCTGACCTTCAGGCAATTCACTTTGTAAAACTTTGAGCTGCGTAATTTTACTGGCCAAAGATTCCTTGTCTCCTGTAGGCTCTGAGCACTTGCCGAGTCTCTCTTTGGCGGCTCGTATCCACTGAACGAATTCATTACCACTATCAATGAAGGCCTGATGTTGTTCGACAGTCTCCTTCTGCTTCGCGTATAATTCCTGAGCTTGCTTGCTCAGAGTCTCGTATTTAATCGAAATTTCCGTGGCTGGAGTTGCCTGTTGCAGGTCTTCGGCCTTCGTGGTGACTGATTGAATCATGGGCTCGAACGCCACGATGTCCTGTACAATGCTGTTAGTTTGTCGCAAATTCGCCTTTCTTTCTCCGATTGCCAGAGAGCTCAGTCCGACTAAGCCTTTTCGAGCTTTGGAGACTTTCTGCTCGCACACCTGCTGCAGTTTGGCCTCGCGATCGTTAATCCACTGCTGCAGCTGCGAATACGACGAACTATAATCCGCCCACTGCAACAGACTTGTCTCGAGATGCACTTTCGTGGTTGAAATCTTCTTCACCAATCGCTCCCAGTCGTTTTGAATCTCTTTCAACTGAGCGTTGATTTCCTCACGACCATCCGATCGCGTGTTTCTCATGACCTTCTCGCCGCAATTCACGGTCAGATGTATTAGATTCTGGCCTTCCTCACGTTTTCTTAACAATTCCTGAATCTTATCGAGTCTGTTCTGCAATTCTTCGCGACTGCTACTCGAGGCAGCTTCTGTTCCTTGACGTATAATTTGCTTGGCATTTCCGATCCAGTCGCGGGCTTTTTCGAGGTTGCTCTCATACTCCTGATGTTGATTCAGATTGGTCTCGACCTTGTTCAACACATCTTTCGCGAGATTCACTTGCACCTGGTAACGCGAATTCAAATGCCGCAGCTGATTGTTGACATAAGTGTCCAAGTGAGACGAAAGCAGACCGGCGGCTGTTTTATTAAATTTATCAATCTGCTCTTGACCCTTTATTAAGTTATCAAGCAATTCTTTCACTTCCTGCACCTGCTTTTCTTTCTCTTTCAGATTCGGCAAAAGAGCATTCTTTTGAGCTTTAATGAGAATATCAAACTGTTGCAACCAATCACTAAGTCTTTCGTATTCGTCTTTATAGTCGCGCCATTGGCTTACAGTAGCCTCCAATTGATTCTTTTGTTGCTGAATTTCTGAAATGGAGTATACGAATTGATTTATTATTGCATTTAAGGTAACTGTTACTTTTTTCTATATATTCTTAATTGAAGAATAGTCAAGTATTTTTTACATTCCAGCGTCAGAAAAATGAAGCTCACGTCACAGTAAATTCTTTATTGATTCAAAATTCATATCTATCCTTTGTTCGAAATTCCGAAATGCAGTTTGTACAATAGAAACAAATTATGACTCATATATTCATCGTATCGATCTGTTGAAACTTGGTGTAAGAAAGTATACCCCAAGTGATCATTTACGAATAAGAATAATCAAGTAAGGTAAGTGTATATGGCCTAGTACTCAATATATCCTACTGTTTCTAAATAATTATATGATGAATTGAACAAATAACACTATGTCATCGTACAGACTGTCAACATGACTTATTTGCAACAATTAACTGCTCAGTTTGTGTATTCTGTTGTTGGCAATGAGGTCAAAAGTAAAATTTTCTTGATTATATTTCTCATGATCTAATATTTCGTGAGAAAGTTACTGTTTTCTATCAAGTGATGGTTATTAATCTTCGCAGTGCGTATGTAGCTCTATATTTATATTTTACAACGCTATATTTAATTTATATTTTCATCATAACGCCCTTCTTATAACTAAAAAAGAAAACTTTTTGTAAAGATAGAACTAACCTAGATAGAATAATGAGTACACAGTTAATGAAAAATATTTCATATATAATTTTTATATTTATATAATATAATAAACAAGTACAATAAAAATAAATTATTTTTAATAATTTTGCAAGAGCAAATGCAATATAAATAACTTTATATGACAGCGGCTTATTTTAAATTGCTATAAAATGGATATTATATATATAATATATTTCTTTTTCTTCTAATATAACTATTCTTTATATAACCATTTAAATATATAACCTCAACAAAAATTCGCAAGATGGAAACGTTTTAACTAATTCTTTTTAAAGAAATCTTGTTATAATAAGCTACTTAATGTACTTCTTTGTTTAATATTTTCTTGGTTTCTTCTTTCTTTTTCAGGAAATATGGATTAAATCTATATACACTAATTGCATACTATAATTTATTAATATCCTTATATATTAATAAATTATAGCATACAATCAGTGACGTACAATATGTAGTTAATAACAATGATTTTTAATTAGGATGTAAAAATCAATCCAGTGATTATTTACGCAAAAAGGGGAGTGACTATTCCCAGATTAATGAACATTATTTGAACAATACTTACCTTTAAACAATCCTTCGAAACTTTCTCTGAGTGCTCGTATTTCATTCCTGATAACTTCTTGTCCGATGGGACTGGTGCTGGCGCAAACAACTTTTCCAGTATGCTGCAAATGTTCCACCAACAATTCACCCTGAGCCTTCTTGTTCAACAGACTCTCGAGCGGTACCACTGCACTCTCGATCGCTAGCTTATCGCTGAGCGATCTCTGCTTCATAGACGGTATCTTCTCACGTGCCCGGCTGAGCCAGCCGATAAGATCGTCGTGAGCTTCCTTGTAAAGGCGATGATCTTTATACTGTTCCTCTCGTTCGGCCAACAAAGATTTAATCTTCTCGAAAAATTCGTCAAACTTGTTCAATATATCTTGGGCTTGCGAGGCGGCTAATCCTTGCTGACCGCTCGCGATCATTTCAGCGACTTTGCATTTGAGACTATCAACCTCGATATTCTCGCAACGAACCTTCTCCTCAAGTGTCTTGATTCGCTCCAGTTGATTTCTTTTCTCTGACATCGTCGTTTGAAACTGCGAAATCTCGTCGATCGACGCTTGCATGTATTCCACCGTTTTGTTGAGAGATTGTATTTGTTCCAACAAACCGGCCCATTTGTTTATCGAGTCATCCAAATTTGTTTTGGTCTCTAGCATCTTTGACGCCAAGGCACTCCACTGTTCCTGAAGTTTCGCTAGAGCATCATTAATCGTTTGATGGCCAGCCGGAGCTGTATTCGCTAGAACAGCCTGGGCCAGCTCAACAATACTCTGAACTTTCGCGAAACCGTCTTCTTTGTATAACAATAGATCTTGCACGATGTCCATTTTCTGCTCCAAATCTTTCTTCGAGGATGCGCTCAAATCGGAACAATATGCCAGCTTATGTTTTATGTCTTCTAACCATGTGGTGCATTCCGCCAATTGATTATCGAAGTCCTGATGCGTGGCAACATACTGATGCCAACGATTATTGAGGTCTTTGACTTTGCTAGAAATCTGTTGATACTTGATACTTAATTCCGATACGTAAGAGGTGCGAGAAGTGGGAGTCTTATGAAGTTGCTGAGCCCGCTCGGCAACGGCGTCGATTTCCAATTCTTTGGCGCGAACCTCACCTTGAAGAGCGCGTAATTTCTCGAGCTGAATCTTTTTATCCGCCAAAGTGGGCTTGAGATCAACAGCGTGTAACTTTGTATCAGTGTCCCTCATCCACGCCAAGCATCGCTCTTTCGAGGTCTCGAATTCACTCCATTGCTGAAGCTTATTCTCCAGCGCCTCGATAGTAGACTTGACGGCCGAGATCAAACCTTCCCATTCTTGTTGCGAAGAATCGATCTGCGAGCGGATGTTTACTTGTCCTGATTCCAGAGTACCAGGTATTACTTTCTCGCCCTGAGATCTGATTTGCTGCACCCGCGGCTCATCTTCCGGTAGACTGTGTAATAGATTCTTTAGACGATCCAAATTTGTGTGCAAAGACACTCTCTCCAGTTCCACGTCACCCCAGAGACTCACAGCATTGTGTGTGGCATCCAGCCATTCATGTGTGTCCAAAACAGCTTTGCTGTACTGTTGATGATCACTCACTATGCCTTCGTACTTTTCTACAAATTTCGTTGCGCGTTTCAGTAATACATTATATCTGTTCGTTAAATTATTCAGTGTTTGATCGATCTTGTCGGTGCGATCGGGCAAATTGTCCGCCTTATCCCGGAGATCCAACAGATCTTGCTGATGCGTTTGAGTGTCGTGCAAGATAGTGCGATAGATCTGCAACTGGGCGCGTTTCTCGTCCAAAGTAGTTTTCAATTCGATCTCAGGCTTCAGTTGAGCCTCTATGCTCTTCAGCCAGCTCTCGAAGGCCTCGCTGCATTCATCGAAACCGGACCATCGCGAGATCTTCGCCTGCAAATCACGTTCGGTTAGAGCGATGCCGTCGTAAAGCTCTTCGAAGGCTTGCTGAAGATCCAGCAATTGCTGACGAATAATCTCTCGACCTTCCGTGCCGGTCGTAGGATATAATCGTTCACCAGCTTCGACAGTGCTGTTTATCAAGAGTGTAGATGAGGATTGACGAGCCAACAATTCCTTTAAGGTTTCCACGTTCGAAATTAGCTTCTGTCGTGTATCACTGACATTTTCCTTGGAGGACTGATAACGCATTCTTGCACTTGCTAGCCACTCGGAGCATTGTTTATAACGATCTAAATAACTGGCATGATCTACGACCGCTTGTTCGCATTTCTTTACTAGTTCCTGAAACAGAATTGAAAAATAATTTTTATTGCGAAGAGAAAGTTTGCTAATTTAATACATATTACTACATATTTTAAGTTGTTATCAATTATATTACGACACAAAAAATTGTTTAGAAAATACTACATTTTAATCAAGAAAATGAATTTCTGATGATTGATTTTCTCCTACCTTGGCGGTTGCCTGAATCGATTGGAATCGTGATGTGACTTGTTGAACACTGACAGAAAATCGAGTTTCGCCACTGATCTGCATCAGCTCCGACGAATCGTCGCTCATTTTGTCAAATTCCGCCTCATTTTGCCGGAGGTTTACAATCAGCGACTGAAAAAAAATCACTTATATCTTGACTGTTTTTAAATGAAATTCATTAGAGAACTGTTCTCGCTTCTTGCGTGCAGAAGCCTGTTTGAGTAATGGTTAGACTATTATTACTTAAGTGTTAAACGCGAAGTATGCATTGACAAGAAGTATAAAAAAAATAGAATTTAATGTCCCATCCTGATGTTTCAGGCTCGTTTGTTCGTTTTGGTTCAGCGTCAAAGAAGCTCTCCATTCGTGAAGCAAAAAATAGCAAATTTCTTACTGCAAATTTCGAAGCTGAAAGCGTAATATTTATTGAACGTAATTAGATATGCCGCCAAAAGTTTAACAAAAATCTGTTTTGCCGATGCATAAATAAATAATTGTTTAGTAGTATTGCAAAGGGCTTAGCGCAACATTGATATTTATACAATCAGATGAAATAATTTAATTGTTTGTATTTTTAGTCAGATCTAATATTGATTTTATTTAATAAAATAGCATATCGCCGTATCTCATATTACTAATCGCACATGTCGTTTAATAAAGTCACAAGATGAAGCGTTGGCGTCTCCCACCTGTTCTGACAAAAAGCTATAAAAGCTGAAAGATATGAGAAAAGAGCAATTGTTCGAAAGTGTTCGAAGAGACTTCTCGTAAAGCCGTTGCACTCATCCGCCTCTCTTTCTCTCTCTCGCAATTTTGCCTTGTTACAAAATGATATTTGCAGCTTGCATATCACACTCTTACTTGTTCGAGATGGTCACCAAGCGCAACTAGTTCTGTCACATCCATGTTCCGCGAATCGGCGACCTTCTGTAGCTCCTAGGAAATTTTATTATATATAATCATCGTGTGTGGGGAATAATTACGCTCTACGATTGGAGATAAGTTTGCGTAGATGGGGGTTTCTTCTCTCTTTTTCGTCGACTTAAAAGTATTCACACGATCTCTCGTATGGGACGTGTAAAAGAACAATGTTAATACTGCAAAATTTTATTTTTGTGTTATATTTATATGTGTGTGAAAGGTGTCAGTTGCGTGTAGAGAAAACAGCTATATCTAATCGAAATTAAAACTATAATAAATAGATTAAAATTGGACACTTTCAATATGCACACCTCAACTTATGTTACCATTTCATATGAATGAGGAAAATTTTTGTGACAGGGGATAAATACAAAGGGGATAATACAAACTTTATATAATCGATATTCGTTAAATAGACATTTGACCAAACTCATGTACGTAAATCCAAAAGAAAATCATATTTCTATAACGCATTGTCGTTGTAGTAAAGTCGAACTTACTTGATATTTTTCAAGTTGCTCCTGCTTCTCCTCGAGCGTGTTCCTCAGACAATAGTTCTTCAGTGACGTCTCGGCATCAGTGAGCCAAGCGAGCAAACGTTCTAACGAATTCTCGTACTCACTCCATTGTTGTATTCTTTCTTCAATGCAACGTACCACGTCGTTTACGGCTGTAGCGAATTTCTTATTTTCGAATCTAAAAGATAAATCCAACGTGCATTTAGTGACAGCATAGTCATTCGTTCACAGAGAGAATTAATACTCAAAATAAGTTTAACTAAAATTTGATTAAATTCAATCAATTCAATCAAAATTTTACTAAAATTTGGTTAAATTCAATTAAATTTTAGTAAAATTGGATCAAGAGGCGCGGTCGCGTCTCGCGCCAAGTCTACGCTTTAGCGAGTCGCAGACCGACCCTCTTTTACCCGAGTTTAGATTTGACTAAATTTAATGAAATTTTTAAAATTTTACAAATTTTGCTAAATTGTACTAAAATTAGTAAAATTAGTAAATTTCTTTGAAGTCCTTGTTGTTCCACGATTATCATGACTTTGAGAGAGGGTAAATTCTCTCCGTGTTTAATTCTCTTTTTATAGATAAAATAAGTTTTAATTTTTTTTTTTTTTAATATTTACCTAAGATTCGCTAAATCTCTTTCCATAGATTCTTGCGAGCGAGGTGGCAAAGTATGCGCACTTTGCGCCACATGTTCTCCAAGGACGTTCAGCTTTATTTCACCTTCGCTTTGACTGTCCTGTATTTCTATAACTTTAGCTAATCTGGCTTGAAGAGCAGTCTTATTTCCGGTATAGTCGCTGTAATTCGCTAAGCGTTCCCATTGGCGCTTCTGATAATCTTGGTAAGCTTTCTGAAGATCGTGGAACTGTTGAAAAATATCGAGCAATGCTTCCAAGCTGGATATTCCTTTCTGGGATATATCCACAAGCTTCTCGTATCTCTTCGAAACCGAAACAACTTTTTCATGAACATCCGATGGGACTTGGGTAACTTGAACCAAAGCATTAGCTTTCTCGGAAATGCCTTCGATGAGACGTTTATGAGCCAAAATCTCTTGATGCAATGTCTAAAATAAAATTTCCCAAACAATATAATTAACAATTTTTACATTGTTAATTAAAAGAAATGAGACTCTTGAAAATAACAAAAATATAATAATAAGCAAAAGCGGCAAATACGAGTCGAGCGCGGTAAACAGTGCGCAAGAGGTAATATTCAAATAATTGTGTGATCACATAGATTCACAAAAATGAGTTTAATTACAGAACGTTTCGGCCCTTGTTTTGGGCCATCTTCAGCTTACAATTCTTCTAAATAGCGTTAGAGTTGATACCGGCGACTTTTGATTTGTCAACTCTAACGCGATTTAGAAGAATTGTAAGCTGAAGACGGCCCAAAACAAGAGCCGAAACGTTCTGTAATTAAACTCATTTTTGTGAATCTATGTGATCACACAATTATTTGAATATTACCTCTTACGCACTGTTTACCGCGCCCGACTCGTATTTGCCGCTTTTGTTTATTATTATATTTTTGTTTTTACATTGTGTTTTAGTTTTATATATCGTTAGATAAAATATTAAAGAGAGGTATAAGAACCTTCAATTTGAGTAGTTTTGATCTTATTTCCTGCAAGGAAGACCAAACTATCGAGGAATCTTGCTTAACCGCACGTTCCATCGTGTCCAACCAAGTCAGAATTTGTTGCAGAGTTTCCTGATAACTAGACCATTGTAAAGATTGAGCGTCTTGCTTCTTTTGTTGCTCGGTGATGCCTTCAGATAAGCGATCCCATCTTTCACGAGCGTTTCGCAACTCGTGTCTGATCACTTCACGCCCTTGAGCAGAAGTGTCAGGCAAAATCCTTTCACCAAGAGACGTTAAGCTAGCTAAACGATGTTCAGCTTGTTCTTTTTCGGCCAGCAAGACTTGTAAACGCGAATTCCTCACTTCAAGATCTCCGCCCATCTCATCTTTCTTCAGGATAGCCAAGTTTTTCTCGAGAGGCGTGAGCCATACATCGATGGCTTTCAATTTCTCTTCATAAGTACGATGATCGTCTACGATGCTTTGGCAACGGTTTATCACTTCCTTACTGAGTACGTGCAGCAGCTGATATCTAAACATTTGATTACATTTTGTATGTGATAGATATATGTATATACATTACTCCTAGTATATCCTTGTTTATGAATTAAATGTTGATTGTCTAAAAATTTTTACGTACTGTCTAAATCTCGTAGAATAAAATATTATTTGAAACGTCTGAAATAGAATAACGAACGGTAAAAGTTGAGCTATTTTGCGTCACGTTAAGAATTAAATTGCGCTCTAAAAGTCGAAGTAAAATCACACTCCATTTGAGCATTCTTCGAGTGCAGTAAATTAGTGTCTATACACTTTTGAGTGGGAAATTTCATTCTGTTAAAATCATTTAATAATTGATATGGAGTGACTCATGATTTACTTGATAATTTTGGAGCAAGACTCTAGTAAAGTGGACTGTTTCACTCTTTACAGAATGAAATATTTTTAATACAGTACTCTTAAAATATATTTTATTTTTATCTTGGAGCCCTTCAGGCACCTCCAAAAAAATATTCGAATACAGACAAGAAATCTTATAATGCTGTACCTTTTATTGGCTTTATTCTATTTTAAGTGATTTTCTATTTACAAGAAATATTACTTTACGGGGTCCATCTAGTAGCGGTGCCGCATACTTATCTGGATTTTTTTTATCATAAACGAAGATAGACTCAGCGACATTATAGCGACATACACACTCGCGCGCGTATACTTCTTACAAGCAAAGTAAGTTGGCTACCTGAAAGACCACACCCTTTCTACGGGAGGACGAAACCCAGAAAATATAAGAGAATTTATTTCCAGGACGCGTCAGTGATAAGAAAAAAATATTGCGGTTTCCAAGGCTGTATAAATTATGTATTCTTCAAATTATATGAATTTGCGACAAATCGTAACAATAGTTTAAAGTGTGTGTGAGTTGAAAACGATAAAATGTTTCGAAAGTCATGCAGCTTAAAAATCCGGAAATGATATCAATCTTGGACGAACCATTTACATCTCATTCACAAGCGGATAAGCCTCGTATCGAGGCTGAATTGGAAGTTGAAATGATGATGGCGTGTTCATTGTATGAAATATGGATTCCAGATACAATAAAAAAATAAACAATTTAAAAAATTAGACAATTGACCACATTACCAATTGTCGCGATTGATCACGTTTGGACCAAAAACGTGATCAATCGCGACAAAAATTTGGTGTAGGTTAGGTTAGATTATATCTTTCGGGTTTCGTCCTCCCTATGGGGGAGGGTGGAAATCCTCTACGTTTGCAGAACAAATAATGTGTTATTTATGCTAGATAAATTTCAAATTATAGACTTAATGTTTAACTCTTTATGATAACTTTAATAAATAATGAGCTTAAACCTCCTGGAGGTCATTCAAGATCACGACCTTGACAACATATATCAAGGTCAGCGAGATTCCCTATTCTATATATTTATTCTTATAGATACTGCGTGGAGCCGTGTTACGTTAATCTGTCTAATTTAAATCAAATGTTCACTTCTAGTTTTTGAGTGTCCGCATTCACTCAAATTACATAGAATTATCAACCATCTCCTTTGAAGTGACTATCACAATCATTCTAAAATATTAGTGGCGTAACACTCTATGAGATTTACAGAATATATGAATAAAAAAAAATTATACGCGTTTTTAAAATATACAAAAAAATTTTTTTTCAGACTTCTTTCCATATTTTGCCATATCTTATTGAATCTTCTGAATTCTTATTTGTTGCGTAATTTGGTTTACACGTAGTAAGGCTGCGATAAATATAGGGTAACTGCGGTATTTACGCCGCGGGGGGATTTACACCGCAGGTGTCAGAAAA
>QKQZ01046404.1:0-49759 GCA_003595255.1 Solenopsis fugax
AGTGTGCAAAGTTTCATCAAAATCGAAGAGTGACACTTGGGTAGGTTTACTTGTCAGTGTAACAAGATGTATTTTTAATTAAACAGCTTTTTAGAGGTGTCCGTTGATTTTGTGCGCGCGTAAAGGTGGTCGTGAAGACAAGTGCGCTAATTGCAACGGGCGCAGGAGGAGGGAAAGGGGTTGCGGATTTGAGGAGACGCGGTCAGGAGATGTACGTCAAACGACGAAATTGGAGCAAGGCTCCAGCTGAAACGCAATCGCCGGGCGATCGGTACCGTTCCTGTTCTCGCGTTCCTATACACGTCACCGTGAACGTGGCACTATTGTATTGCACCTTGACGTAGCCACCGCCGGTTTCGCTGCGGTTTAATAAAACCGAGTTATTTCTAACTCGATGGACGTGGAGGAGAGAACGCGTGAAAGTCGTCATCTCAAATATATAAATTGTCGCGAGACAAAACGGCTTTAGAAATAAATCTGAGAGTGGGCAATAAATCAGATTGAGAGAGAGAGAGAGAGAGAGATGCAGAAATAATGCAGAGAATAATGAAAGCAAATGCAATTCAGTAAGAATTTCTGAGGTGATATGCGGCGAGTGAAACGATTTAAGAATGAAAATTTAGGTCGAAATTGATGATGCTGTGGATGATCGATTTCACGGACAATGGGGTTTTCCCCATTGAGCTTCCGAAGAAAACGCGTTTAGATAATTTACAGCTACGATGTTCCTCGTGAAGTCGTCGGGGAAAAACGGCGCTTGATTACAATTAATAAACGCGGAGAAATAAACGGGAGGACTTCGAGTGCGATTCAAACCGGTCTCTTCTGCTGGCAAAGTTCATGATACGTGAAAGAGAGAGAGAGAGAAAGAGAGACGGTGAAACCCGATGACGTACGGTCGCGGCTATCTTCTTCTTTTTTTTTTTTTNTCCACCTTCATTGCGACGCAGGTCGCGCGCTCGCGTGATTATGCGGCGTAATTTACGACGGCGCGTTCGCGCATCGAAATGCAGCGATTTGTGTGGCGACGCGCTTTTCGAGACTCGTCTCGCGCACGGCGATAAGATAACCGGAGCTGCTAAATTAGAACCTTGGGGTCCGAGCGCGTTCGTTTACCTCTTCGAGACGCGCGACAGCAAGAACGGCATCTATTTCCGAAATTATATGTGCGATGCAATTTTTATGTAACATGTATTTTTTTTTTTTAAACGACACTTTTACATAGTATCGCATTGTTTGCTGACTTTGTCGAGAGTTGCCAGGTTATCGTGACGTAACAGCGATCGAGACGACGAAATTCTTGTTTGTCTCCCTTCGTCGACCCGACCGCGACGGTCAGATGTATTATGTTTTACGTTAAGGCGCAATAAATATCCTCGCGCTATTTGCACGCGAGTTTCGCGCATGCAAAGTTGGTCGGCCAATACTGCTCTTACGTCATTAGTAGACACGGTTGGGATGAATGCGTAGCGTGAAACGACTCGTCATTGACCGGCGCATTGCGCATCAATTCCATTTGTTGTCCACATTAAGTCGAACACGTTCGCAGAGATGCTTCATTGCCCGATGACAATTAATAACTGACTTATTATGATATTTAAATCATAATGTTACATAATTCATTCTTAAAAATATCTTAGAATTTTATATATATATGTTGTATGGTTTAATGATATATATAATTATATAATGTTATATATATATATAATTATATAATATGTAATATACATATATAATGCATAAAATATACATATATATATGCATTCTTTTACTTTGATTACGTAAAGCTTGAGATTTCTATTTCGCCTTCCATACATGGAAGGGATCATGAATCACATCGCGAGAATAATCAATTCATCAAATATGATTTAATCGCAACAGCTCGATTTGGATAAGAAAATTACTTGGTTAATGGAGCAAATGAGATACACGAGATGTAACACAATTTCCATCTCGAAAATCGTTTCCTTCGTGACACGTTCCATTTTTGTGTAATCAATGTTAAAGTACACGAAGCACGAGAGATTAAGGTGTAGAAATTAAGCAAGAGTCAACTTGACTTTTACATTAGTTTTATTTATCTTTCTTTAATCTTAGCGTTCATTCATTCATTTCTTGGTATTTGCGTCTTTTACAGGGACTCCTGGATAAGTTCCTGATCTCCAAGGCTAGCAATGCCGAGAGCAAAGTATTCTACCTCAAGATGAAGGGTGACTACTACAGGTATCTCGCGGAAGTCGCCACCGGTGAAACCAGAAATAGTATGTATCGATCCCTCGCGTTACTTCGCGAACTCGATCCCGGGTAAAACGGGTCTCGAAGCGAGAGAGATTATCTTTTGTAGTGATGCAAATTGTGACTTCGTCCAATATCGATGCGAGAGTACCGGCGCGGCTGACGTGAAGCGCCGTCCAAAATTAATCGTTGCTGCATCGGGCGCACGCGAAATTACCGCGATAGCCAGCTCCCCTCCGCGCCGAAGTCGTCACCTCTCGCTTCGATCGTCTCCTCTCCTTGATCGATGCAACTGCGTCCAAGTTATGCAAGTGTCCGAGATAGGATATTCTCTCGAACCGTACTCTTGTTGCGACGCAGCTGCTTCGACAGATGCTTCGTTTTGACGTATGGGCGGATCCCTGGACTTTTGTGTCGGAAACGGAGTCAGTTGCAGTCGCATTCGCTCACAGTGAAAGTTGGTTGCAATGTCCGACTGAGTGAAACTGCAGTCAAATAAATTTCAGCCGCGAGAACCTGCAAAGAATAACTGACTACAAACATAATCGCCAACTATTAATCTAGATATCTTTGATATTTTTATATTATTATTTGACGCAACATATTGATAATAATAGATGTTGAAGATGAATTTGGAGATTCTGTGTTTTAAATTAATTAAATTTGTTTTTATTATCTTTTACTGTCATTTGGAATGTTGTAAAGAAGTTTTGCCTTTTTATGGGATTTATGTAAAACGTGAAGTTTATAATAAAAAGTCCAGGGAATTTATTTATATTTATATTAAACTAAATTTAGATTAAATAATGAATTTTGAAGCGAATAAAAGCATGATGTTCGTGCCAGATATGAAAATGCTCTTAAGTGTTGCTAATCCAGATTTTGATGTCGAATTGCATTCTCTCTACGGAAAATTTTGTACGAGATAAATGCAAAATATTAAATATTACAATTACATTGGAGAAAAATGTTGATGGCTCTCTTTCACAATATATAAATTGCTTAAAAGCACTTACGAGCAATCGAGCTATTTAGAACATAAATATAACAAATCAATAAATGATAATTCGTTTATTAATTTTAATAAAAAGGATAGAAATTAAAATCCTTTCGAATTAATACAAAGATTGAATTTTTCTTTCATTTTAAAACGCGATAAATTTATGCTACGTGCCTCTCAGTTCTAAGTAGCTCTCAAACAGATTTGATACGAAGCACTCGAAGCGTGTTAGTTCACGCAAAAAATTAGACAGATATATTGATGATCCACGTAATATCCAGCCGTGGTAGACGACAGCCAGAAGGCATACCAGGATGCCTTTGAAATCAGCAAGTCAAAGATGCAGCCTACCCACCCGATCAGGCTAGGTCTCGCCCTCAATTTTTCTGTCTTCTATTACGAGATTCTCAACTCACCAGACAAGGCCTGTCAACTGGCCAAACAGGTACACGATCAAGAGGACTAATCATTTTTTTCTAGCGATTCGGCGGGAAAGAGAGCTCGGTGACGGTGATGGTGGTGATGGTGCACAGTGGTGATAAAAGTTATCTCACACGAACACGATTGGTTTCTATCAACTTGCCTACTTCCGTCCTACAAAGATCCTTATCTTCTAATTTGTTACCTCGAAATGCGTCATCGGTCTTACAGCGATTGTCCCGAGATACGGCACACTTGTGTGCCGATCTAAACGTATAGCGATGTTAAAATCCATGATACGAAAGCCTGCAAAGTAAAATATTTAAAGAAGCTGATAGACGATAGTAATGTTACGTAGACAAACGTGTTGGAAAAGAATTTTTTTAATTCGTAGAATCTAATTACTCACGCGTTAAAAGTTTTAGCGGCTATTAACTAATTTGCTTAGACACACGTCCTATAAATAGTACGTGTAAATTGTCTGATATGCAGAAACAAACGCTTGCATTTAAATTTTTAATAACGCCATCGGAGAGAGCTGCTCGTTCATACGCGTACGATGACTCAGGACAGAGATGTACGTCCTGGGAGGGTCACATCGTGGAAGATCGGTGACGATTTATGGACACGGGCCGTTCAAGGCCGACGAAGTTCCGAGTAAAACGACACGTGCGGTCTTTGTAGGACAAACGCGAGGCGAATCGTTGAAATTCGCTTGTGTTTTCCCTCATTTTATCCAGCTTTTATTCGTCTTTCCTCTCCTCGCGTACCCCTCCCGACGACAACGATAATTTATTACCTTCGATGGTCGTGGCGCGCAAAAATGAGGTCGTGGAAGGTGTAATCTGAATAGAGGCTGATTTGCATTTGCAGCGGTAGTCGAGGATTCGCAGAAGGCGTACCAGGAGGCGTTTGACATTGCGAAGGCGAAAATGCAGCCTACGCACCCGATCAGGCTCGGCCTTGCCCTCAACTTCTCCGTTTTTTATTACGAAATTATCAATTCCCCGGCTAGAGCCTGTCACTTAGCTAAGCAGGTTAGAGGGAGGATTGTGGAGGGCTTGCGCTTGGCGTTACTGCGTGACAGTTTTTTCTAATAAATCCCCTGTTGTATGCATTAACGCATTCGCCGTCGAACTGGGTACGTGATAAGGCTGCTGATAAGAAACACGGGCGAGAATTAGAACTATATATTCTGATTGAAGAACTCCTGTTAAAATCTCGGCCTTTCTTCGTGGTTTGAGCACTGAAGAAAATATAAAACATAGAATGAATTTCATTTATTCGTTGAATTTGATAATTAAAGGAACAAATATTTATATTTATTTATTTTTATTTATTTAAGTCTCGAGGAATCAGCAGTCTTACTATGAAGTCGATAGTTTTTGCCGTGTGAATTTATCCTATCTATCCTCTAATGATCAAATCCTCTGTAATTTGATTTAATTTTAACATTTTTGTGTGAATGCTGTGTCGTTAATCCTCTTTTTCAAATTACTAATACATAACAAACTGAGATACTTCTCCACTGGTACTGCACTAACTATTCCGCATCATACTCTCTGTTTATTATTAATTAACAGTTTGACTTGTGTAATTTATGATTTATGAATATATTGATAAAATTTATACAATTGCATTTATAGATTCATTTGTATTTTTTTTTTTAATTTAAAAACATTTTAAAATGTTTTAATCTCATGATTTTATTTGAAAATTAATTTACTTTAAAAAATAACAAAATAAAAATTTAAAAATTTCTACAGTATAAAATAAAGTGATTATAAGAAGCTGGATAAAAAGTAGCTGACGCATTTATTATTTTTGCAGGCGTTCGATGACGCGATCGCGGAGCTGGACACACTTAATGAAGACAGCTACAAAGATTCCACATTGATTATGCAGCTGCTGCGCGACAACCTCACTCTGTGGACCAGTGACACGCAGGGCGACGGGGACGAGCCACAGGAGGGCGGCGACAACTAACCTTCCTAAGCTTAAGTCCCTTCTAAACCTAATAAGAACATCCTATTCTCTATCGTCCCCCCGTCCCCCTGAAGTGCTCACCCATAATGTCCATCCACCCGGATCCATCCATCCATGTCCACCTGACCTCTCGTCCCTCGCGTACCTCGTTTCCTTCTTTCCTTCCTTCCTTCCAATCGCAGGCCTCCCTTTTCCTTAAATCTCTTTCCTTGTCAAAAAAAACTGATTCTCTCTTTCTCTTTTTTCTCTCTTTCTCTCTCTCTCTTTATCCTGACATAACCACACACTCTGCTGCCGATGCCACCGCCACAGCTACTACATTTGATGCGAAAAATTCGAACGTTGGGAGTATCCGCATTATCCATTTATATGCTCGATTATGTCCTCTTCGCGGATGATGGCAAAAGATGGATCTTAAAGATCCAGATTAAGATTAAAGTCCAACATACAATCAGAAGTCCAGAATATCTGGAATAGACTGAAAAGACAAGAACGTTGATCATGAAGCGTGTATCGAGTCAACATAACGCTTTAAAAAACCATCATCAGCGAGGAAGGACGATTGAGCAGTGTATGGATCATTCGATCTCTCGCGGCACGAAATTTCTTAGACAAAAAGAAATTCCGTTTATTGACTCGTTTGTATGGAGGAACAGGAAGGAGCGAATTATGGATGAATAGAGGAAAGGACAGGAGGAGACACACATTCACAATTCCCCCGCATACCCTGTCTCGTCAACGCAAAAAGAGTTCAACGCGTGTGCGCACGCACGCGCGTGCACCTCATTATCGATAACGCACATAGCAAAGAAAAAAAACAAACGTTATATTATTAATGCGTGATGTACCACTAAAGGTAAATCATATACATTGGGACGAGACATGGAATACAGAGGACCGACCGACCGACCCACTGTCATTAATCCCAAAATCTGTTCGCTGCTTACCATCTCAAAAGAAAAACAAAGTTAGAACGAAAAAAAAAAAGAATAACAAGAAGCGTAAAGAAACAGCGCGGAGGTACGAGAAGAACCGAAGAGAACGAGAAAAAGAAAAAGCACGCATGAATCTATTACATTATATCCAGTTGTCATTAAATTAAATTTCACATTGTCTAGCAAGTAATGAATATTATTATACAAAGGGAAGAACGCAGGAGGAGAAAGGAGAGTAAAAACAAATACATTAAGTTATTAAGTTCCAAAACGAACATTAGTAGTGATTTTTCAAACATACTATTTTTATTTTATTTTTTTTTCTCCTCTCCTACATTACCATCATGCACACGATCTGCATGCAGTTCGATATGTCTCTTCCCGGGAGCCTCTCCTCCCTTTTCCTTTCGCCACGACTGAAACCTCGTGAATTCACCGAAAGCCCGAAGTCGCGCGGTCCGACAACGTCGGATTAATTTCTTTGAATTCCTCTTACCACGTTTCAATCTTATCTTTACACATAATTACACGCGGAGAGAAAAGATTGAATCGATCAGGGTCGTTGGTATAATGCACTATTATTTTCATTGTCACAACCGCGTTGTAACGCAAAGAGAAGGAGAGGACGTTTCTCATTGTCGTTCTGCTCGTCGTTGCGGTCGTTCGCACAAGCTCTTTCCAAGTTTCGCGTGATCGTGGAACGGAATGCGGAAGAACGAGGACGGGGATCTTGAACAAGAGCCGCTCAGAATTCCTATTGTCATCGTCGAGCGCAGAGATTACACACGTACGACACGTTATTAAGAGATCGTTATATCCTGGCGTGTCCGGACCTTCGACCTTCCTCTCGCTCTTTCTATTCGACCGCTCCTCGTCTCTCTCTCTTTCTCTATATACGCAATTATATAATATATACACCACAGATATACATATTTATATCACTTACTCTTAGCGAACTCGTAGAGCGCTGTCGAGAAGAATGGAGAGAGAACGAATTATACGCACACAACATACGAATATAGATATATATAGCCGTGTATTTACTTTCGTCCTGCGATATTCATTTCTGAGAGTTTGCGAGAAAATTACGTGTTGCAAATTACGATAATTGCTTCTCGAAGATAGTGTTGTGTAAGGTAGAGTACCAAAGTCCGGCTCTCTCGAGGAAAATGAAGCTCGTAATGCTTGGCCCCTCGATCGAGGTGTACACATCGAAGAAAGTCGTGGGGAAAAAATTGCATATGCATTTGCACATGCAATTACCGATTGGTTAAATCAAGGCGATGTCGAAATAATGATAAATCATGCAACATACTCAAATTACGTTATCAACTTTATATATATATATATATATATATATATATATACACACACACACATACACACACACATGTATAGACTTCGTTCGACGTGTACCACGTGTATGTTTTGAAAAGTGATCTAAATATTTTGATCACGTTGTTAAGAGAGGCATTCTACATTAGAGAGAAATTGCAAGATTCTAACGGGAGGTCAAAGACTATCCAAATCTCACGCTCTTCGTGTTCGCCATCCGACGCGAAGAGACGAAGTATAAGAAGAAGAGACGTGAAACGAGGAGCTGAATGCTTCCTCGTGCTCTTCTCGTATATATATGTATAATTAAGTATATGTATATACGCGCGCGTAACTGTCAGCACATATATATTCATACATTCACACACACATTTATATCACGCATATGTAATATCGCTATGGGAGACAGTCAGTTTCAGCAAGTTAGTCGCTAATTACACGTGAATGGGTAAACGTTTTCCTGTTATCGCGTTGATATTTCTCGATGTATAATCGGTGTCTTTATCGCAACAAGATTGTCCATAATCGCCGGGAAGGAAAAGACACGCGGGAATATCTTTCGAGTTGCCAGGAAGGAAGAAAAGGAAATGAAACGAGAGTGAGACGAACGCGGAGTCGAAGAGACGATGAGCAGTGACAGCATCCGAAACAGCGAAAACTTTCTATCCACCTCCTTCTTTCTCCTCCTCTTCCTCTTCTTCCTCCTTCTGTTGAACAGGAGCGAGAATGAAGCGTGTGCAATTGAAGCCTCATATTATAATTTATCAATTTTACTTCTGTCGCAATGGATGTAGGGCATGAAAATCGAGCCTGTACTCTGATAGAAGTATCTTGCGATTTACATCTGTTATAGATGAGGTTTTAATATCGAGGCAGGGTAAAATAAAGATAAGATACAGGCGACAAGAAATTAGATACGTAGTTCAATATTTACGCGACTATCGCGATTTGATAAAGATGAAATAAGAATTCGTGGAGATTCTTATGCTTGTTTCTTGTTGTCTAAATCTTGTTCTACTATTGAAGAGACTCAAAATCGAGGAGTCGAACGATGGTCGAAAGATTACAGAAACAGGTATCGTCTCCTCCAACGGCCCTATCTCTCTTCTGGAAGGTCCTCGGTGAACGTTCAACGAGGGCTGCCTGGACGAGACTAGGCGTGTGTTGTATGTGCGTGCGTGTGTAATCAGAAATGACAGGATGCGAAGGTCATCACGATGCATCAGAGGGTAATGTTGACCTCGATCTCGCATAGGAGATCCTCGGATGTAAACATCCTCTTTTCATTCCCATCTCTTGTGAGTCCTCTTGAAGCTTCTCTTTCACTTCCGAGTACACTGTTCCTCCTTTCGCTCCTTTCTTTCGAATATACTCTTCAGGGATGTTTTCTCCAATCTAACTTTATCCTTATCTCAATCGCCCACCACCCGATTCAACAAATCGAACGTTAACATCTTGTGTTCTTTTCATTTTCTGGATATTATGAATTTTCCAAAATAAACGTTATGTTTTTTTAATAATCATGGCAGTGACTTTACTCTCGGTCGGAAGAGACTTCATCATCATCATCACCATCATCAACAACATTATCATCATAATCATCATCAATATCATTCATCATTATTAGCATCATCATCCTCATCATCTTCATCGTCATCATCATTATCAGCGACTTCTTAGCACATAATTTCTCCGACCTTCTTTGCTATCCAGATCCTCCTTTTTTTAATAGATCGTCTCGAATCAAAAACACAAGCTATTTTTGTTAGAACATTTCGTGCGTACGTCGCGATCGCGAGAGGAACAACGACGGCACATCTCTTTATTCCATTGCAAGCTCGGTTACACGAATTCATCCTACGATTTATCCTTGATATCCCACTCTCGCTCTTTTCTTTATATGAAAAACCATAGCCATCCATTCAACCATCTATTATCCGCTCACGCGAAACTTATCCAACCATCCACTTCTCTCTCCGCCCTTTCTCCCCTTTTCCTCCTTTCTATTTTACCCTTTTTCTCCCCGTCCCAAATTACGTTGTTCTATTTGTATTTATCATCAACTCATCGTAATTGTAAATTATAATTATTATAAACGTTTACACGAAATAATAAATTCTGATAAAATGTCTGAGAAAAAAAAACTATAAACCCACGGTTGTGTCTTGCTTTCTGACGACGATTGCCATCGTGCCGGAGGAGAAGTTTGCACACACCGATGATGTTTCACGATCCCGGGACAAAAGTCGAGATTACATAACATGTGGACTTCATTGCGAGTCGTTCTAAAGGATTCTCGCAACATTCTCTTATCAACAAGATGCTTTATTGGATCGGAATGACTATTTTCTTTCGGGATCCACGATTCGCGACACTTTAAAACGATTCACTCCATGCTTTTTAAAGAAAAGTATCGCAATCTGCGAAACGCTAAGTAATCGGAGTAAACGCTTGAAATACGTAACATATTGATAGTATTATTTGTAAGATGATTACTCATCGAATTTTGTATCAGTGCTGGAGGTCACAAGCGTGTTGCTTATTATTCATATTTCCCAGAAGCGTTTTTATTTCAATCTTATATTGCAAAATCCTATGTGAAAGTTCATTTTGATTCCACAAAATTTTATTTTATATAATTTTTATCCTGCCGCTCTTTTTCAATTTTATTTATCAATCATATATGATTTAACAGGTTCGTTTCTTTTGCGCCAGCTCGGGCGATGACAATAATTGCTGCATCGCCACAAAAGGAAAACAGAAAGAGAGAGAGAGAGAGAGAGAGAGAGAGAGAAGAAAATAGAGTATCAGGAGAGCATCGCGTAAGGAAGTGTTTGACATAGTCGAAGTCTAGCAATATTGAGATCGAGAGCATACGAAGGAGCTACGAAGACTTTTTCAAGTATTTAAAACGCAAAGAGATATTTATTATGATTGCCATTATCGTTGTGCTAGATGTATATCCCCCGTCCTTTCACACCCCCTTCGCCCTATCCTACCCTGCCCTTCCCTTCTGCTCGTTCCCTCATTTTTCTTGTCGATGGTATATCTACACATATACTTGTATACACGACTTACGCATTATGTATACATACATACATATATATACATATGCATACACCAGAGAGGAGACACGATAAAAAAGAAAAAAAAAACGCGATATACGTATATGTATATGTACGCGTGCCTTTTCCGACAAGAAAGGCCTACCTACGGTTAATCATGCTAAATTTTTTGCACAATTTATACGTGTAGCCGATACGAAGTAACGAGTCTTTTGCTAATGAGAGTAGCGAATTACCACTTTTAAACGCGCGAGTGACAGAACGCGAAGTGGTCGCGCGGTGGTGATGAGGGATAAATTCGCGAGTTTAAAAAAAAGGGAGAAACGAGAGAAGAGATTCCGAATCGAGCGTGCGAGCGCCGTACTCCACCTCGCTTGTTCGCCTCGCGGAATTGCTCGATATTGACGCAGCCACTTGTCGCGAGACTAGATAGAGAGACGTGTAGAACCAAGGCGAATCTCAACCCGTGGGTCGCGTGACGTCCTTCGACAACCCGGAAGTCGGTACGGACGGACGACCGAGGATTGAAATCCGAAGGAAAAGAATCTCTTGTCTTCGAGAAGGAGGGAGAGAGAGGGAGAGAAAGAGAAACCTCTCGTCCAGGACAGGGTTGAGAATCTCCATGTTAGGTGTAGAATACCATTTTCGTGCGGTAGACGAGCTCCCGCAGTAGACATTCCTAGGGACATCGAGGCGGCAAAACCCGAAGGGATTGTGTGCTACTTCATTTTCCGATCATACGACTTCGTTTATATATAACCAGATTTGAACTGAGAATTTTTTTATTCGAATAACACACAGAAACGTTAGTGAATTAGGTAGACGGAGGGAAGAAAATGATTTAACTTTCATTCATATGTATGGAAGGCTAAAGGAGTGCATAGACCTAGAATGACGAAAATAAGTCACTTTTTTTAAGGAAAATAGTATAAGATCTTTTAAAATGAATTTTATTTAAAAAAAATATATATATATATATCTTAAAATATTTTTGAATTTTTATGTTGCAAAAGTCTTCAAAATGGCAGTACTATAACAACTCACGTCACTTGCTGACTTTAAACACGTCATTTTGAAAAACCTTGTACTTTCTTTAAAAAAAATTCAGAAAACACACATTTTCGTCGCTTTAAATATATGTAACCCTTCAGCATTTCTTCAATGAAGTTATTTTTATTCGTTACTTTTTAATATATTAACGTTTTTATAACTTCATTTACAGGAATGTAGCAATTTCTTCTTTGTTTGCATTGCATTGCGCTTTGGTGTGTATTGCGTCAGATATAAATTTGACACAATGTTGCGTCAGTTCGCCTTCGGTTTTCGTCGACCAAATGCCGAAAGGGGGAATCCTTTTCCCCGTTACAATAGTGAAATTGAATCTCGATGAAATAATCTTTTCCTTTTCTTCGCGACATTGACTTGTATGCGGCCCTCGATTTTGTCGCCGCGCGAGCCTCGCTAGAAGATTTTTTCCTCGGTTTCGCTCTTCTACGATTGTAGCCTGTTTTTAGCTGTCATCCTGAAAAATAATCCTCGCCCCTCACCCGCTCCCCCGCCCCTCCCTTCATTATAGATCAATGCCGTTTCAATCGAATATAATACACGTTAAATGGATTAACAAAGACGACGCTGATACTTGGCGGGGTGGTGTTTGTAAATAAAAGCTGTAAAAGCGACACGAGCCGGTGCAGTCATTTCACCTACATCAATCTACTGCATCGGAAACGCAAATTCGGGTTTCGTAATGAAATCCTCTTGCATCATTGATGCACACGAAAGGCCACGGAATAATTCGAGCATAAAATCATAACATCCCTATAAACGTGTAATATTATTTGATATTGAGTAATATTCTAGGTATATTCTTAGAATATTAAATATTTTAATTAATATAGATATTAAATAATATTCCTGAAATTTTAATGTAAATATGTTTTTTTATTAAAGTGAAATGAAGTTTACGCAAAAAATAGAATACATAAAATGTCGTACGCAAAGATAAAATTTTAAACGTGTCATTTATTATTATAATAATTTTATAATATATTTCAAGAGATATTTATTCTTTCTAATCTCAATAGTATATGAATATTTTCATAATATTCAACGGATATTAAAGTAATACACCAAGAATATTATATAAAATAGACATATAATATTAACAAAATATTTCTCTGATAAAAAGTATTAAATAACATTCTCAGAATATTCATAATATAAATTTAATTTTTAATAATATTCATATAATATTCTAGGAATATAGTGTGCTTATGGAATGGAGTCTTAATAAAATATTCGATGTGCTAATACTCGTTTTTTATAGGAATATATGTTAGATTATATATATTTTAATAATCGAAATGATTTTATTAAGCTATCTTTACATGTTGCAATATCTTTAAAGCGCATTTGGTATTAAAAATGGGATTATCCTGCGCCTTTTAATTCAAATTTCATATCGAAAATACGTTTCCGATATTGACTACTTTTAATCCAGAAGATCCTTTCAATGTTTCGAAAATTCATCAGAGAATCATCATTGATCTCGAGTACATCGAAGCAGAATCCGACGGGGTTGCTTTTTCGCAGTTATTTATTATTATACGTAACGAAAATGTAACGGGATGCAAACTTTGCTACGCGATATTTTGCGAGCGATCTCGCGGATTTTGCATCGCTGCGTTCTTCAGGTACAAACGTCACGGGTCTTTGTACCCGCTATAGACTTTGCTCATCGGAAAGCATCATGGATTGCGTCATATCGCGTCGGCCGTCGTGTTCCGTCCGTGGAAGGAAGCACTCGCTATTTAAGCTGTTCCTTGTGCTCCAGTCGTCATGTAGAAGTCGTTCCGTTCAAGTGAAACATCGACGACGATCAATCGCGATAATAAGAAGCGTCAAATTTCTCTTCATCAAATGACGAAGTCATAAAATTATTCGAGAAAGTTATATACGTTATTTTTAATGAATCGGACAACGATGAGAAATATATTTGACACCGCCGTCTCTTGATAATGATATGTGCACAATGATAGTGAGAATATGATTATTTTCAAGATTTTTTTGATAGATAGACACATTTATAATTGCAAGTGAATACGTTTGAATTATCCAGAGTGTCATTTAAGCATCCCGATTTAGGAAAATGCTGGACTATTACGAAGATTGTTATCAGGTAAGTTTATCGTTTTTTTTTTTTAAATAAATTAAAAACTGGAAAACAAATGTGTATAATAGAGATCAATCAATTTTATCGCGATGTCACCCGCTCTTCTTATCTTCTCTTCTATCTTAATCGGTTTTCGTAATGTTCAGTTGAAACCGCAGTCAACGTTGACTGATAGTATTAGCTTTTATTTTGATATTAATATCGATTGTAATGAGCGTCCATTTTAAACGCAAATATAAAATTTATTTTTTTCTGCTACGATATTTATAAATATAGCTGGCAGTAAATATCGATTATTTCACGTTAATCGTTGCACACAGAAAATTGAAAACGCGTTCTTTTCATTTATGGATTCTTCGTGCGTCGAAAAATATAATATATTACATGTAAAATATAAATAATCTACATTACGCGTATATTATGTAAACTATGTTTTACGTATCATCTGTGTAAGCAATAATCCATGAATCATAAAAGATTCAGATCTTATCAGAACTATCAGAAGTAGTAAAGATTATATATTTCATTTTTTATTTTTAATATTTAATATTTTTTAAATAATTTAAATATATTTTAATGTTATATTTTTATTTTATCAATACTAAAATATCTTAGCAAACTTATAACTTAATTACTTTGTTCTGTATTATGTCATCCAATGTGTAATCATTTATAATGCTATTGAAAAAGATTCGTGTAAACATAAACAATATGTAAATATATTCACGTAGACGTAATCTTGAAATGTAAGATATAATCGTGACTTATGATTTTCGATCAGAATCACCCTTTTTTAATAGGTAAAACCTGAAATAAAATATTCCATCGAGTTGGAAAGTTCATAATTTTTGCCATTCATTTTTGTAGGCCACTTGAATCACCTCCAATTAACTTTAATCAATTAACTCAATGCTGAGTTACTAACACGGAAAGTAAAACAGTTTGTTATTAGAACAAGATAGAAACTTCCCTTTTTTCTACTTGGAAATGTAAACACTAGGTGTTACACAAGGAAACACAACTAGAAAGTGTCTTCTGTCAACAGTTTTTATAGTACGGTCTCGAGTTTTTTTGCAAGAATGACGTTTTCTATGTAGATATTGGCGACTTTCCATTATAAATTTAATAATTTCATTCATCTATGTTAAAACAAAATAAGGCAAGTTTTTTAATTCATCGACAGATCAATCGTATTATGCACAGATACTTATTTGCTTTGTAAAAGTTGCATAATGCGATTGATTAGTCGATGAATTAAAAAACTATATGCTATGATTAATCGAAATGTATAATAAATATAAAGAGAAAATAAGAGAATTTCCCATTTTGTTCTAATAACAAACTGTTTTACTCGAACACGATCGAGTTGTTGGCAACACTAGTGACAGAGTTAATCATCGATTAAAATTAATCGGAATTAATCAAAGTGACCCGAAGATGCGAATCTATCGGCGTACTTCAGCTCTATATTTCGAATCTTCCGCCTTGCGCGCGATCGTTCGAAATCGTTCGAGTGCAGCGATTGGCCCGGTTGATTCGGGGGTGGCGGCGGTGGTGGTGGGGGGGCCAACCCAAAGGTCACCTTCAGTCGGCCGGACGTGGCTGCGGCGGCAGATACTCGTTAGAGGAGTGTCGGACAGTGGAGGGACGTCGTCGTCAGTCGTGTTTCTCTGGTGAGTCGAATCGCCCGTCGTCGATCATCGATCAGTCGTCTACTTTCGAGCGCGCGGTGCCCATCGTCGCCAACGTTGCCACCGCTGTCCTCGTCGCGACGCTTGACACCTGCCTACACGCGACTGTCAATTGATCGGTCAGTGTGCGTGTGGTCTCGTCGATTCGCTTCTTCGAATCTGATCTGTGTTTAACCAATATTGCCACCGAACCGTGAAATTCACTCGACGTTCACTCTCTGTTTGATCTTCTCTCATGTGGGTCGAGGGTGATGTTTTTAGGTTAACTTTTCTCGTTGGACAGACAGGTACGATTGCTCACTGCGAAAGAATGACTACTAACGGTTCACGTGGCGCTTGTAAATAGCGATCTCAGTGAACGCGTCCTAAACAATTCAAGGAACGATAGGAGTTGCATGAGAAATACGGGATTACAGGTGATTGCCGTAATTACGGATTACAATTGTCTTCCAACGATCGATTCTCGTCGCTCGGCAGTGTTGCTCCAATAAGAGCGTCGTAGAAGATCTAATTTTCATCGTGGCATTCGTCGTATGCGCGGAGTATATATATACAACCTATACAATTCTCGCGATTACACACAATTGCATCTTTCACTCGGGAATGCACTATCTGTTTATCAGCTGTTTAACGCGCGCCGCGGGAGAGGCAACTCATCCCGAGACTCTGTTCTATCGTGCGACGCGCCGTTCCCAGTTTTCACTACTACGGAAAATTACGAGCTCCATTCTCGTCCCTCTGAGGTTGAACGCGTAAATTAGAACGCGTTCTGGTCACGCGACAACGCGCCGGACGGAAAAAGCTTCTCAGCTGGCGACCAGCGATAACTTCGCAGTCGCGCGAATTGTTGTTCGACTCCTCCTCTCGCTTTGAAACGCAGCCAGATTTACGTTCGCGCACGTGTCGTTTTAATTTTAAATTTTAACGGTACTCGCATTTCGCAACAGAGGCAGTCTCGATTGCTTCGATCCGGATTTTTTCTGCGCGGAGATACATCACGCGGAGATTCCTTCTGCTTTCGACAGAGCAAGCATAAGCTCTTAGCACGTTTTTTTCGCACGTTGTTAATTGAAATGCTACGTATTCTCTTGTCATTTATATATTATTTTATTATTATGAGGATAGATAAAAAGTTAAAAGTATACTAATAAAGTTAATAATATTTAACTTAGTTAATTTTAAATGAGTTAATTTTGACATTCAATTAATTATTTTTAAAACACACAAACTTTAACTTATTAACTTCCTTTTTTAAATTAAAAATTTACCTATATAAAAGAAAAAAAACATACAATTTATAAAAGAAAAATTTATTCCCATATAAAAAAAGAATAATTCTTTGTTATTTTATATAAACTTAATTTACAAATAAAGTATTAAATTTATTTGATGTTCTATATTGTAATTGTTTTGTTATTTAAAGTAATGTAACTTAAAAAAATTACGACATTCTAATTTAATAAATAATACACTGAAAATTAACTTTTAATTTAGCTTAAATTAAATGTAATTGAGTTTAATTTAACTTAAATTAAATGTAATTGAGTTTAATTTAACTTAAATTAATTTTATTAGCTATTAACTTTAATTAAATTCAAACTTAATTTTATTAAAAAAATATATTCCCCAATCTTGATTTTATTATACATGAATTGGAATAATATAAAATCAGTTGCAAAAGTACTTTTATTGAAAACTATAATTTATGCAAAATAAAACGAATGCAAAAAGGATTAGTTTATGCAAGGGATACTTTTTTTATTTATTTTTAGAAAGTAAATATTAATTAGTTATTCATTAATAATGAATATGATAGAATATTTATATATTGTTAATAAATTGCTAATTATTATTTATTTTCTGAAAATAAGATTTAAAAAATCTGTACGAATATATTTTTTATACTCACTGTATGTTTCTCTTTTATATATTATTTTTATATTATTTGCACATTAGAGTATAATAAATTGAACTACTTATAATAAATCCAAAGCTCGGTCTTTGCGTAATGATTTAC
Organism: Solenopsis fugax; assembly: GCA_003595255.1. Lineage (NCBI taxonomy): Eukaryota > Metazoa > Arthropoda > Insecta > Hymenoptera > Formicidae > Solenopsis > Solenopsis fugax. Next base: position 17,857 of record QKQZ01046404.1, read on the forward strand.
TCTTGCGATGTAATTAGTGCAGATCTATTCAGTATATTTCATTGTTTTTTACGAAATAAATTTTTAGAACAGTTGCAATGTGTATCTCGAATTGATCGAAATAAGGTTAAAATTTTGGATCAATGCAAAAATTATCGTGCGAAGAAAAATGTCGGAGAAACATAGAGCTGCTCAGTGTCGTTGCACAAATGCAATTTATTCGGGAGGCTATGCGGAAAGTGATAGCGACTCGGACGATGCTCCGGACGCACGCGGGAGCAGTACAAGAATGCAGAATGTAGACGCGAAGATGAGTTTATCGGATTCTACTAAAATTGAATCCTCGGAATTGATATCCAGGGAACCCTCGGGAAGGTCTATTGCTGTCGAAGTGCTGAGGAAGGTCAACACTGATAGAATGAGCAGAATCAGCACGCAAAATTTAAAGCTCTCTTTATTATTTCCGCAGGCAAGCTCGTTAATAATGTCACGCACAATTTCATCTTTTTTTTACGTACAAGAAAGAACGACCTTACTTATCTATCTAAAAATTTAGCTGGATACAATTCTGAAAATAATTTTGTTGTACCATCAAAATAATTATAAAAGAATTCAAGAAAGATATTCAAGAATGATGAGTCATGTTGTAAAATGTTTTGACATTTTAGCAACCAATGTCCTGCATAATTATTTTGATGGTATAACAAAATTATCTTCAGTACTGTATCCAGCTGAACTTTTGGATACTTTAGTAAAATTGATCTTTCCAAAGAACGTAGAAATTCACGCATGATAAATGTTAAAAAATTAACTTGTGACTAGATGTTCTGGGGACACACCCACGAATCGGTTGAAATGTTACCAAATGGCTCTTCGTTTGAGATAAAATTTGACTCGGCCGAGGAGGAGTACGCCAGGAGCTTGCATTTTCCACGGTTTAGAACGAGACAGAAAGTTATGACCCTTCTTCTCTTTATCAGCTTCTCTTTGCATTTTATCTCTGTTTGTTGTAAAATGATACATAACAGTAAAACATACAGAAATTGTTACGTCCAGTGTAAAATAAGGAAGATTCGAAAAAAGAAACGGCGAGTACAGTTCCTCAAAAATATCACAACTTTGTATACGAATTTTCGCATTACAGAGCTATAAGGAATACTGCGATACAGTCATGGCTGAAGACGCGCCGGCTCAGAAGTTTATAAGACCTGGGAGTCACAAGGGCAAGGGCATCGCCGTGTTCACCAGTGGAGGCGACTCTCAGGGTATTTCAGAATAATCATATAAATTAGAACTGTTCTACAATAGCATAAACATAGTTGTAAATGATTTTAAGTTGTACGTCCATTTCTGTCAATGCAAATTAGCTTTAATTTCCGTTTAATTTTCTTTTTATAATACTTGGAATAAAATCGAGATTAAAATTAATTTATATATATGTTGATCGAAATGAACGTGTAACTTACAATATTTTACAATCACTTACAACTACGTTTACTCTATTGTAGAATGGCCTTTACATATATTTTGCATATCTTGAATTAACGTGATTAATCTTTGATATTTTGTCTTTTAGGAATGAATGCTGCTGTACGAGCGGTCGTAAGGATGGGCATCTATCTCGGGTGTAGGGTGTACTTTATCAGGGAAGGCTATCAAGGTATGGTGGACGGTGGATCAAATATCGAGGAAGCTACATGGTCATCCGTGTCTTGCATCATTCACAAGGTATGTATTACAGAGTCGAAAGTAGTATGTAATCAATCATTTGTACATTACTAATATATAATATTTTTTTATTTCTTTAGGGTGGTACAGTAATCGGTTCTGCTCGATGCCAAGAATTCAGGGAGCGTCCTGGTCGCCGAAAAGCCGCTAAGAACTTAGTTAATCTGGGTATAACTAATTTAGTAGTGATCGGTGGAGATGGCTCTCTCACGGGCGCGAATCTCTTCAAAGAGGAATGGTTCTCGCTTCTGAAGGAGTTGGTTGAATCAGGTAAATAGAAACGTTTAGAAAATCGTTGCTTTATCCTGACGATCTATCGAAGCTAACGCATTATTTTGTCATCAGGTGACATAACTGCCGAGCAATTAGAGAAGTACAAGCACTTGCACATCGTCGGTCTAGTAGGTTCCATCGATAACGATTTTTGCGGTACGGATATGACGATTGGTACCGATTCCGCATTGCATCGTATCATTGAAAGTATCGATGCCATAGCTAGTACAGCCTACTCACATCAGAGAACGTTCATAATGGAAGTCATGGGTCGTCATTGCGGGTAAGATTATATTTTTGATTTTATTATCAAAAGGTTAATTCAAGATTTATCGGTAAATGATTTCATACAGAGCTATTAGTTTCCAAATATAAAAGTGTCATCTGATTGACTGATTTAGGACAAGAGATTAATGTCTATATAATTATCGCGTCGAAATGATTTGTTGACTCTGAAAGTAAAACATAGATAAATGAGCGACTTTCGATTAGGTATCTGGCTATCGTGGGCGCTTTAGCTTCGGAGGCAGATTATGTTTTCTTCCCAGAATGTCCGCCTCCCGTCGACTGGCCTGAAAAATTATGTAAAAAGTTGGAGCAGGCACGTCTGATAGACTTTCTCAAATTTTATAGATTTTACATCGCTAATTTTTTTACTAACTTGACTAAACGTAAGGATTGAGTTTTTATGTACATGTCAGTTTTTTTAGTTGAATGTGTTCTGATTTAATATTAATATCATATACATCATTGAATGTATATTCCTCTAAACACAGTGACGTCGAGAGGAATACAAACAAAAAGTGTACTTACATTTCATCCCGTGCATTAATTAATATAGAGTCAGATATATAGCGATATGTCCAATGGTACTAAAGATAATTAGATGACAGAGCCTTTCAGGTACCTGACATTAGCGTCAAGTTTGTCTACCGAAGCCACCTATTGCTTTATCCCTGAGTCTCCGACAAGTGGTGACTGGGTCGAGGAGCTATGCCAAGGTGTGAAACAGGCACGTTTCTCAACCAGTCGTTACTTTAAATTATCATTATTTAATGTACATCCGGAATAAGCAATTTAATCAGCAATTTAAGAATATATGTGAGAAAGTCTGAACTCGCGTTTGTTTTTTGTACTTTTAAATATGGTATAACTTCTCTGAGATAATCAAATACGCCAGATTACATATTTTGTACGTATAAAATTTTTTTCGTTTCTTGCCATTCGTTCCATTATCACTTATCGTGAAAATAATAGTTTCTATCTACATTTTTCGATCAAGCATTCATAATTAAACGTGTTCATTCATTCGATTAATGATGCGCACCATTATTTTATATATTTTCAAATATCGCATTGAAGAGTTTTAGTCAGGTTTACAACATAACATTACAGTTACCTGGCTCTGGTGGCAGCTATATGTAGCGAAGCTGATTATGTTTTCATCCCAGAATGGCCACCCGAGCAGGATTGGCCCAACAAGCTGTGCAAAAAGTTGTTGCAGGTTCGACAATACTTTTTTTTTTAATTTGTTAAAACAAAAATATTTATTTCTTCTGATTTATTCAACCTGCAAAATAAACTGCACATTACTTCCTGCACAATTCACGCTTTATTCCTTTAATATCGCAAATGATTGCAAATATTTTGCTTATTTTGATTTCATTATTTTGAATCATAAGGTTGCACGATATTCTTCGAAGGCACTCTTTTCTCAGTATAGAAGAAAAGTAAAATTATTTAACAAAGTTAAATGTGCATGCTGTACTTATATAATTATAATATCATTTATGTATATGAAATATTATTTTGACATAAAAAGTATACAAAATACTGTTAACATTTAACTAACGCTGGTAATTGTGCTAATTTATATTTTTGATATTGTATATAACATCTTTTTTATGTTATTATTAATGTATGTAATCATTTAATGCATTGCTATTATATTATTTTTGTCTTTAATTATCTTTACTTCTCTATTCTCTTACAGTCTGCTTTTAGATATATTTGAGCAAAAATTAAACTTTGGTATACAAGAGGTTTTTCTTATTACGCAACTTTTCTTTCAGGAAAGGCTTACTGGTCAACGGCTTAATATTATTATTGTAGCTGAAGGAGCTGTCGACAGAAACGGTGATCCAATCACTGCTGATAAGGTGCACAAAGTTGTCGTGGAGAAATTGCAGCAGGATACGAGAGTTACCGTTTTGGGTCATGTACAAAGAGGTGGCAATCCTTCAGCCTTCGATAGAGTTTTGGTAAGATACACACACACACAATTTAAGATTTTTTATATTGAAACACATGATAAGCGTATATATAATTTTTTAATATTTAACTTGAAACCTTCTTTGAGCTTTGACACGGAGAACAAACTCGCAACTCCTTATGCCACATCGCTACTTTCTTTACAATGTTATAAAATACGTGTCATACTTTTAAGGAATAACATGCGTTACAGGGATGCCGAATGGGAGCTGAAGCCGTGATGGCTTTAATGGAGGCAACCCCCGATACGGAGGCCTGCGTCGTTACGTTGGACGGTAATCAAGCCGTGAGATTACCACTTATGGAATGTGTTCGTCGTACGAAGGCTGTGGCGCAGGCTATGGCTGATAAAAACTGGGATCTTGCTGTTCAGCTTCGAGGAAAGTAAGTGAATCGATATAAAGCACGTCGTTACATCAATAAGCGAAATATAAAATATATTAATAAATGTGTATGCATTTGTTTATCTTCTAGGGGCTTTGAGCGCAACTTGGACACGTACAAAATGCTGACTCGTTTGAAAGCACCGCATCTAGTAGATACTAACAAGGTACGATCATTTTCTGTTTATAGTAAAGTTTATTCTAACGACCCGAAAAACTCTATATTTAATGCAGTATTAATGTAGCATTAATTTAGTCGGAAAAGTAGATAGAAGTATATTGCGAGAATTTTGGGTCTTTGTAAAATGAATAACATATAATGAATAATGCATAGATTATTATATGTATTATTTGATGTTGCTTCAGGAAGTTAATGGCCGCGCATTACCAAAGGTAAATCAGTTAAAGGCATACGAGCGTACATTCCTCTCACATTTTGTACATAATATACCAATACGCAACTTCCCTAACGCACATTTTTCCTCCCCTAGCAATACACTTTATGTGGACAAGTGAGTTAACCCTTTGGAGTAGAGAATGTGTGCCTTGTGTTAAAAATATATATCATTTACCGTACCTCACGATCATATCCTCTCGCAGGCAGATGAAACGAAAGCATTGTGCGCTGTTTAATGTGCGACTTCATACATAAAATGTGGTCTTGCAGCTTTTCGTGCACGTTGCATGATGCACTGTGTTGGCTTTTATTCTCATAACTTATGATTTTATTACAGGATCATTATACATTGGCGGTCATGCACATAGGATCACCGTCTTGCGGCATGAACGCGGCGGTTCGTTCCTTCGTGAGGAATTGTATCTATCGAGGCGATAAGGTATAATACATATCGAGAAATTCTAAATATCGTTCCGCGTATTTTTGTTACGTTCATTCTAACAATTCTAACTAATTCTCGATTTGTAGGTATACGGTATCTGCGACGGAGTACTGGGCCTGATAGCTGGTAGACTGAAATTGATGGACTGGCCGTCCGTCACCGGCTGGGTCTCGGAAGGTGGCGCGAAATTGGGAACGAAGCGCGCACCGCCCACGGAGGATCAATTACCTCAAATCGCTCAGAAGCTTAAAGAATTTGAAATACAGGCATTGCTCATCATAGGTGGATTCGAGGTAACAAATTCGCCGCATCTTGCATTGAATCCATTTAAAAATCAGTGTTAAAAGTGTATGTTTTTATTCTCCCAGGGTTTTCAGACCGGTCTCACATTTTTCAAGGCAAGGGACAAGTACGACGAGTTCAGAATTCCTATCGCTATGATTCCCGCGACTATTAGCAACAATGTACCAGGCACCGAGTTTTCATTGGGCTGCGACACAGCTTCAAACGAAATTACGGAAGTGAGTTTTATGACGCTTGTAAATTTAAAGATTTAGGATTTAATAATATATTATTTAATAATATATTCATCTTATCCTATCATTAGATTTGCGATCGCATTCGACAATCGGCGCAAGGTACTAAACGTCGCGTGTTTATAATCGAGACGATGGGTGGTTACTGCGGATATTTAGCGACCATCGCTGGTCTAGGCGGTGGTGCCGACGCGGCGTACATCTACGAGGAGAAGTTTAACATTAAGGATTTGAATCAAGATGTCATTGCGATGGCGGCAAAGATGTCGGAAGGCGTCGAGAGGGGTCTCATTATCAACAACGAGAGTGCCAATGAGAATTACAACACAGAATTTATGTTTAGACTTTTTAGTGAGGAAGGAAAGGGTCTATTCAGTTGTAGAAGGAATATACTCGGTGAGCATTATTTTACTTGCTCTTCTTTTAAGAGGTCTCTCGATATTCCATACGATATGTAATTTATTTCCGTTGCGAAATATTTTCTAGGTCACATGCAGCAAGGAGGCTCGCCAACGCCTTTCGACCGTAACTTGGGTACGAAGATGGGTTCTAAGGCGGTGGAATGGTTTAGCGACCAATTGAGAAAGTGCACTAGTCCTGATGGCAAAACGTTCACTACGGCAGCGGATAGCGCGGTGATGCTCGGTATCGTCAGACGTCAGTACAGATACACGCCATTCACGGAACTTACGGAAGTTACCGACTTTGAGTGCGTATCCTATTAAAAACCTTCTAACGAATCTTAATTTTCGCCCACGCAACGTAATATTTTATAAAAATTGTTATAGACATCGCATTCCGACGTATCAATGGTGGATGAAGTTGCGTCCATTGCTGAAAGTATTGGCGAAGCACGAGTCGACGTACGAAGAGGAGGGTCTCTACATAACCGTCGAAGAGATGGACCAACAGAAGGATTCGCCCCTTGTATAAACCGTGAGATTAATTCTCTTAAGAAGCGCCAATAGATAATGCAAAGTGGATGAAGAGTAGGCGCTGATTAAAAGTATTGCAGTATTGTATAAATTATGTTACAATTTTATTGCTGCTCTCGACGAGAAACGAATCTTATATTTGTTTATTGAATTATGTGTATTTGAAAAATTTAATTGTGTATATATTAGTGATCATTATTTAAGATCTGCGAGTGAATTTTCAATGCATAAAACTTGAGTAACTAGCAGATGTGATAGATATTATATAGGGAGGTAATACTCTTTTATCTACTTTCGGATGTCTCTTGTTCGTATGTCGAACGTTTTCGAGCTCAGGTAAGAAATGGGTACAAAAGCAGTACCTGAAGCACAAAGGTATAAAGTAATACCTTCATAACGTGTAATATCTATCTACCAATCGGTGCAGCTTGCTGATAAAAGCGATATCCTCCATTGAGACATGAAATACGATATTATTATCTTATAGTAATGTTAAATTCACAATGCATACATTGATGTATAGTATTGAAGATAAATTAGAAACATCGATATATGCGAAATCTAGTGTAGTAAGATATATCAAGTTCAAGTGCTAAAAAAATAATGGGGCAGAGAATCATTTTGACGAAATATGTAGAAACATATGATTAAATTGGAAATGTACTAAACTTACATTTGATATGCTGCTCGAACCCAGTACACACACTTTTGACACGTATATTTAATTGTCATGTATTCAGCAACAAAACAATTCACGAAAAACATTTATTAGCGTCATTAGCAAATAAAGATATTATTTGTGCATTTTTGATGCTTGGACGTTACGAATGCTTTATGAGTTAAAGACAACAATGTCAAATCTTATTTTGATATTCCGTTTAATTCTTTAAATCAAGTTTAGTGGAATGCTTAATTACTTTTCAGTTGTAGCACGGATCGAGAAGTAAATCAGATTGAGAGAAATTACAAGAGTTTCACAAGTTAAACATTTTGAACTCGTATTTGTGGTCTACTAAGGCATAGGATTAAAAGTAATGCGGTATTTTGCGTCGGTGAAGGTGTTTATCTTTCGGTTTAGCGTTTACTCGAAGCTATAAAAAGCTATTGGAGAATATACCTGTCTACCTCAAAACATAATTTTGCAACGGTGAACGAACGACTCGTAGGAAAGAAATTGACCTGAGTCAGCGCGTTAGTTGCACATAACGTTAAAAAAATTTTTGCTAAAATTTAAGGCTTGTGACCACAAAGTATTTAGATTTAATTCTTTTTCTCTTACTCTACTGTCTATCCCTATCTCTCTTTCTCTCTCTCTATACTCGTATATTTAACTTTCAAGAAGTCGTGCAAGTATTAATCTCATAATTGTTTTCAGCGTATAAGATAGCGTTCGTCGTGTTCTTACGAGATTTTAGAACCAGATAATTACATTCTGGTAACCATTGAAAATTATGTCTTGTGCAAACTCTTACTCGTGTTCGTGTGAGTTCATTTAAGTGTCAGAATAAAATTGCCGACTCGTGATTTTAATGGAAATACGCGTAAGGCAGCGAAACTTGTGTACAATAGCGTATAATTTTTTCAACGTAGTTGGACACACAATTTAAGAATTGTGGAACGTGTAACGATTTTCATTCGACTGCTGATTAGCATTCGCAATGCTACGTTTAAGATTGGCTTAGTAGGTAGCGATTAATGCATGCTGCGAAAAAACAAAAATGATAAACTTCGAAAGTACAATAATGTGCGCATACATTAAAATTTACTCCAACTAGAGTAATAATACAAAAAAAAAACATATAAAGTAATAATACAAATATATATATATATACATTATTCGATAAATTGCTCGTTTAAAATTGTTCCGAAATATATGTCTACTAATATATGACAAATAAAATAGCTCTTGTTGAAAATAATAATATCGCTAATGACACTTGTTTAAACGATCACGTAGAAATCTGATTTTATGCCCAAATTCACTAATGTAGGCTAACTTTAATCTCGGTTTAACTAACATTTTATCTTTTTTTTTAGTTCTAAAAATTCGAGAAAAACAATAAAGAGTAAGTTAAACTGAGATCAAAGTTAATTTATGTTGGTGAAAATAAACATTAATGTCTTATCAAGAGGCTAAACTGTTGAACGAAATAAAAATATGACAATACGAGAGTTATAAGCTCTCGTCGATTATCTATGCGTAAAATAGTAATTTATAATTGTAATCGGTATTGGTGTGCTTATTATATTTTTCGTACATTTCGATAGGCTTTTATTTCAGAACAAGTACACATTATAAATTGTAATTAAGAATTTTAATTTTTATAAAAGTTTTTTATTTCAATGTATAAACTTTAGAATCAGGACAGAACGCCTGATTCAGAATTTGATACAAATTGGATATATATATATAGCTTCTGCTGATATAAATAAATCATGTTGATGTTTAATATCATTTAATATCCCAATTATCCATTTGATTCGCGTGCATTGATTAAAATACTTGTACATATAATTATCGAGTGCTATATATCACATACTAAACTATTCTAGTTATATACACAAAAATGTACAAATAGTACTTGCATAATGTCGAAGTGTTAGCTGCCCGTCACTAACGCAATAAGAATATAAAAAAATATATTATTTTTAAGATTTTCAGAGATATATTTTTGACTCATTGTTGATCAATGAATTTACATCCTACTCGCAGTATATGTATATATATAGTATTAGAGTATTTATTTTTCTTCCGATATTGAATTATCGACGTCATTGCGTGCTCGACGGTGTGGTACACATAAAATTATAATTTGCCAATAATTGGGAACGTCCCGCAAATTGATTGCGACGAAACGTCTAAGTTTAGGAGAAACTGCTATATATATTACGCACGATGTTGTATCCATGTCGTGAAATAAACTATATCTTTTAAATGTGTTACCTAAACATATCACCTAAATATATATTTTTTTCTTGTAAAATATAAAATACTGTTATATTAAATATTGCATCATAATTATACATTTTTCATATTTAAAAACTTTTCTTCTTGTACGGTTTTCTTGCTTTTAGAGTTAGTCAAAATTATTAAGAAAATATATTTCAGCAGGTGACAATATATAATAATGATGCAAATTGTACGCTCTTCAAAGAATGCGAAAGAAGTAAGGTTCTTTCACTTTTTCCTAGCTCTTGTCAGAGCGTAGTGACCCCTCAACGTATTTCTATGATGTGCGCTGTTTTATAATTTACAATTTACAGATATACGAGACCTACAGTTTAAATGTGTTTTCCGAACGGCCTTATCTGGAGGGGTTCTCTTGGCAAGATACTCTCGGTGGTTTGCCATTGCCTGTCGAGAGGTAGCGATCGAATAAATAAATCAAATATTTTGGATTAGCGAAATTTGAACCCGAATCTTCGGCACAGAAAGCAGACGCACAACTCTCCGCGCCACGATCGCTACAGATTAAGACGATATGTATAATAAAATAACTTGTAATAGTTAATTTATTTCAATCATAATTAAATTTATAATTAATTATAGCCCTATTCATAATGTAAACGAATAAGAAAAATAAATTTAAAGTTTTTAAAAATATCTTGGAATGTTTATTATTACTATTCCCTTCTCTTTCTTCCTTTTCTTTTTCCATTACTTTAAATTTTTCTAAGCGCCATATTTTTGTTAAAAATATGGCGCTTAAAAGAATTTAAATTCTGTGTGTATATATATATATATACAGAATTTAAATAATATAAAATCTCTGGAAATATAAAAATTTTGGGAAATAGAAGATTCTTGGGAATTGATAAAATTGGAATTTTAAATAGGCCATCTCCTTGCACATCATGTTTTTATTTCATATTTTGTTCCATGTACAAATGCAAAGTAGTGCACTAGTCACATGAAAAGCGTGAAATATTGTAGATAAATTTTCGTCTGATGTTCAAAATTTTCATTCATGCATTAATATTGAATGGTAAAGAGTATTACGTACTCATATCATTACAAGTGAGAATATGTCCCATTGTATTTTGTAATACGTAACATTATATCAATTATATTGTATATATCACATTAATAGAAATATTGTCAACCACAACCACCTCATTTTGTATTTGTTTTATAAAGGAAAATAAAAATAATTACTCATTCTCTATGCCGCAAGCTGGTCTTCTTTGAGAATAACAATGTATCTTTTTATACATAAGAGACACTAGTCGATTGCATTGATCACATGTGGTTTTGAATTACAACTACAGTTTCATTTCTTATCATGTGAGTTCCCAGATTTGCCCAACGTTATTTATAACCGCCTCCGGATTATTTTTATAAAACATGAAGTATCCCTGAATCTGCGCCGGACTGACATTTTTCTTAAAAGATATAACGCTTTTCGCGAATTCCGTTGCAAGCGCACCAGGATCCTTGTCCGGTTCCTTGTAAAATTTCAGAAACATTTGTTCGACCTGACTCGCACTGCACCATCCTGAGAGAATTGAAATATTTATTATAATTATTTCAGTTATTTATTTTCTTCAATAATATTTTTAGTTTTTTAATTTTCCATACGTACCAATGTATTCCTTGACATCAACTCGACTCTGCTCGGTCTAACGAGCGCGGGATCTAATCTGTCCAAATAATTGGTTGTCATAAATAATATTCTGGCTTCTGTAGACGCCACGTCATCCAGACAGTTTAATAAACCGCTGAACGTTACTCTGTTGAGACCATCATAAGCTGCTTTAACTGAAGGCAAAATCACAATGACTGATGAGTAATTTATTCATTGCTCTGATAGCTTATTTATGCTTTAGAAATTGCATATTTACCTTCTTTAGAATCTTCCCTACTAGTAAAAGCAGCGTCGATAGCCTTGAGCAGGATGATGGTCTGCTGTGGCGCTACCGCTAACAGGTGATTCAGTCTGTCGTCCGTCAGACCTCTCTCGGATAAATTCAAAACGCAAATACCACGTTCCAATTCCCCAGCCAACTCAGTAATGTATGAGGACTTGCCGCATCCCGGTGGCCTGTGTAACAAGTAGCCTCTACGATACGGTATTCCTAGAAAGATAATATTGATTCTTAGAGAAATATACATGTACACACACAGCATCAGTTTCTCAATCCACTGGCAAATGACATCAAGCACTTGTAATCAAGACAGCATGTAACTTTTTTCTTAGGACGGAATTGTAAAGAGAGAAAAGTCTCCATTATTAACTTCAATAGTAAAAAAAATTTCGCTTTTCTGCTCTAAGAAAGTTTTCGAAATTTTTTTCTTTTACAAAAAATTTCTTTTACTCATTAATCGTTACCTAGAGCAGAAAGTAAAAATCTTAGATTTGCGACTCGATACTTCTTTCGCTGTACCATGATGGGTTATTGATGAATTTCCGAAAATCGTTTATTATCCTCTCGGAAACACCGGTATCAAGAACTACCGATTCCAGCGGTCTCCTCTTCCTGGCGTGTCAGAACTGCCGCCACTCGCTCCCCATCGTAACATACATTATAGTCTTGCCCTCATGTTCCCTCAGAGCCATTTGTCTGGCTGTACGAATTAAGAATATTGCCGCTGATTTCTTAATATTACGTAATGCGATTCTATAAATATTTGTACGAACTCAACCTTCTTCGAGAATATTGAAGTGCGATTATATGCTTCTGTCTTTCCCAAACGCCGTCAACTGCACTGTTTCCCATGGTACGCCCATGTGCAGATCTAAAGTCTGTTGCTCCCTAGTTCTTTCTACCTTTATCCAGTTTCCCTTATATCTGTAGAAATTAAAAGAAATATCTATGAGAAGATTAAAATTCTATTAGAAATAATGAAAATTATATTCTATTTTTTATTTTCAATATTATATTTTATTACTTTATTCTGCTTATATAGGAATACTTTATATCTGCTAAAGTCAGATATATTTACAAATTTATAACTTAATTACATTTTTTTCTGTATTGTGTTATCAAATTTATAATTTACATTGCTTGTATTGTTGACATGAAAAAGATTTGTTAATATAATGTAAACAATATATAAATAATCTAGATATGATCTTGAAATTTATAGTAAAACATTGATCTAAATGTTTCAAAAATCTGGCAGTATCCTGACCTGAAAAAATGAGTTCCTATGCTGGGAATAAAGTCATATTTGGTTTTTATGTGACCAGTCTCCCTCTGCTCAAAAATGGTCTCCACAGAGAGATGCTGCGTCTTTCGCGCGCCCTTATATGTGATCCATTGCAGCAGCCTCTGATAACTTTTATCACGGCATGGTACCTCCAAAGTGATCATATAATGTCGCCTAATAAAGTAATAACATATTAAATTATAAATAAGCGAGTGACTCTGATGAAAATTTTTCTCATAATTTGTATACAAATTGGAACATTTTTCAAGCTAATTATACAAAGCAGGTGTGAGGTTCAGCATCGTACCTGAATAATACAGTTCCAATCTGAACGCTTTTCCTCAACAGGGCAGCTCCGGCTCCGAGGCCAAATAGACCAAAATCAGCGCCAAAGTAAGGATTATCAGATAGAGCTTGCACATATCCAATAAGTATCATGATGCAAATTGACGTTGCACAATTTGCACACGAACAGTTACATACAAACTTAACATATGTTACAAATTAATAGTAATTAGCTTTTTCCGTTGGGAATTTATTCACTGTTATCATTGAGTCCTCTAATAACAGAGAATTATGTAAATCGATAAATACTTTGATTTGAAAGTGAGCAGAGGTTATGAATGTCCCTAGCATCCATCAGTGAGGCAAAAATACTGAATAAATGATTGAGGAAACGTGCTTTATAAAAACATTCTGCAACATTTCGTGGGATATTTTCATGTCGATTTGTTTAAAAAATGAAAATTGTTTTTCACATAACCCCTATATTTGTAAAGAGTGATGTTCCAGCCCTCTCTGGTTGTACATAGCACAGGTGTCGCGCAGATTCGCATTTTAGTTTGGTTATTGGCCACTGGGTGGTTATCACCTTTATGTCTTAGCAATTATTTAAGTTTTAAGTTAATTAAAAGAAGTTATATTATATTAAGATTGTAATATTTTTGTGAAAAATTGTACAAACTGCATAGTTTTATAATTAAAGTTTATTATTAAATTTAACTTTACTGATTTTGGAGGATTTTAGAGTGGAGAAATTAAATTAATGATTCAAATGCCTCTTCATTTCTCGAGAGCACTTGTTTTCAGTATTGTTCCTATATAAGCAAGAAGCACACACTAGACTTTCGGATCCTGGTAAGGATCATGGTAGTATCTTTCTACCATGATTAGGATCGGATAGTCTGATACTGGTGAGGAAGGGACTTTTCATCTTTACCGCCTCGTCTTCCTGCCGTTGCTGCGTTGGAAAATACACACCGAGTACAACCTCTTGCTACGTGGAAAACACTCGATGTATATTCCCGAACCCAGCTCCCTGTCATCCGGCCATTTAGCTCCTTCCCAAGACTGATTAGAATAACCGTGTGTATATACCGTCCTAAAATAAGGAATTAGAAATTAGCTAAACCCTATATAGAGGGGTTAGCTAAACATATCCATCCATCACCCCCATCATCTCCATCATTCATAATCCAATTTGGAATCAGCATCACAACATTGATCTCAACATTAATTAAAATTACTTGTGGTACTGGTGACTCCTTGGGAGACAGTAATCCACAAACCAGATCTCATCTTGAAAACAACACTGCCATAAAACATTGCCATAAAAATAGCAACGAAAAGACTGAGGAAACTGGTTTACTATGCTGATCTTCATCATCTTTAATTGGATTCTCCGTTCACATACAGATATACATCATATGACCGGCCAGGAGGTACATATGTATGTATATTTGTATCCTACTTCACCTCTCACTTCTGTCCATATGCTACAATAGAACTGAACGTAGTAAATGGTTTCCATGCAATACAAAGCTTGTACATATTGGTGATACTAGTATAGATCTAGTTAAGTTAATAGGGAGCTACGAGGCGGTTCAGATTGAATAACCCAGATGTGTATTTCACTCAATCAGTAACATCGACTATCTTTTTGCAAAAGTTATTTTTTTTTAAACATTAGTATGATAAATGGATAAAATTGTAATAAATTTAAGAAATATTCTCATTCAAAAGTTATCTGCTCAAAAATGGATATGAAATCTTAATCAAATATTTGATTACATATAACTTATGACTCGTGTTAAAATAATGCTTTTTATATCGTAAGTAAGGTTTATACACAATTTATACTTAGAAAAAAAACTTACTACAGAATTAGTTTTGAATTGTCATTGATATTATATGAGAAAAAGTATCAGATCATGTCTTTAGTTTCTAAAATATTTTAATTAAAAGTTGATGTAAGAATTCCGGCTAAGCTATTCATATAGCGCGTAGCACTTTGTAGGATGATGTAATCGCCATTTTAATTTTAAGATAGTTTGATATTCCAACCTGGAGGACCGGGGACTCTTCTGTAGGGGTTCCCATACCTTAGCCGAGGAGTGCCAGTTTTAGGGCGCCGGCAACTCGCCCTTCGTCCTCTTCTGTTAGCATTACCCAGGGAGCACCACGGGGAGGTAGAAGTAGGACTTGCTAGGAAAGTG
The DNA here is from genome assembly GCA_003595255.1 of Solenopsis fugax. NCBI lineage: Eukaryota > Metazoa > Arthropoda > Insecta > Hymenoptera > Formicidae > Solenopsis > Solenopsis fugax. The sequence goes on from QKQZ01046404.1 coordinate 33,447, forward strand.
CTTTATGCGTCGTGCATGCCACACGTGCCTTTCAGAGTTTTGATGCTATGCATCTCTCGGCAAGGTGCACAACCTCTGAGGCGCTCACTAGCCCTTTGCTCCCCAATATTCTAAACTATTGCTTCTAAAAGATTACTTTTGATGCCCCATAATACAACAATCTCAAAATATATATCAATTGATAAAACGTATGATTGGTTTTTTAACACTGATGCTGCGTTGGCATCGTCACATGATGACTTGTCGGAGTTGTCGGCCATTACTGTCACTACTGCGCGCGCAGAGGACAGAAGTTCACCGTTATTTTGCCTCCACCCGTTCTGTCAGCTTTACATCTGCAATGGGCATACGCATTTGTTCTTTCAACAGATATACGACACGATGCAAGTTGCAATAAAATCAGCGCTTTAAAGTACAATTCCTGCGTTCTCTTTTAATTTACAATTTTTCTCAGTTGACAAGAATATTATTCATTAAATATGCATTTCTTTCAATAAATCCACGCGAGGTGTATTGTGCATTGTGCAATGGGTAGCCGCGCTACAAGTCAACTGAACATCTAGAGCAAAATCTTTCTTCGAGTCGCTTCTGCATTCTTGTCCGTCCCGCTCCACAGCGCGTGTACTTAATAAAACAGAAAAAAATAATCATAAATCTGATTGCGGGACAGGAGAGAATTTCAAAGGACGTGGATGCACGAGCGCGTTGGTGGTCAGTATGACGTGTGCGGTGCCAACGGGTTGGGGGGCGAACGCCACATTGCTCGACGTTGATCGCCGCGTGTGTAGCGTACGCGCGCATGACGTTTCCGCGCGGTGAAACGTCGTGGCCCGGTTCTCGCGGTGGGGCCGCCTGTTCCGTCCTCCTTCCGTTTGTTGTGCCGCGTTCGCCGCTCAGTGAAGACACACGCTCCAGCCGACCAAGATGGTCACGGTGAAGGGACGCAAGAGCTCGAGCAAGAATCCGCCGATCCTCAGCCACGAGTTTATCATACAGAACCATGCGGACATCGTCTCCTGCGTGGCCATGGTCTTCGTGATCGGCCTCATGATACAGGTCGGTGCGCCCGTCCCGGCATTCGTTCTTCACGGCCTTGTTACAATTTACATCCGCTTTGACTTACATTTCGGTGAAAGACGACAGAATCGCATTTGCGCGAGTTCTTAGCGAGGCTTCTGCCTCTGATTCCCTCTCTGTGTCGCGTCAGATGGAAATTTGGAGACGCCGGAGAAGTGGGATGACCATATGTTACGAATTGTTAAATGTCAAAATGAACCGGATTCCTTGCATACATTTTTATTTATTACATCTGTGAAGATTTATTTCCAACTTTTAAATCCTCGTTACATTCACAAACATATTGATGCTGATAGATATCTTATATGTATAAACATATTGTGTTCAGTGCTATATTTTTAAATTTTCAGTGCTATTATAATTGCTTTTTTTATATTAATCTCAGAAAAACGAAGAAAAGGAGACTTTATCAAAACATTAAAATTTATTATGTCAAAATATTTATATCCTTAGAGTTTGTACATTATCTGCTCCTTTTCTACCTATTTGTTTTATTTGACAAGATTATTTTCCTTTAGGTTACTTCACCATGGGCCTACATGTTCATTGCTATTCACCATAATGTAACTAATACCACCGAGGATCCAACAGCGGTGGTGAAGTATACAACAGGATGGAAAGATGCGTGTGCAGTGTTCTTTTATTTCTTGATAACTATTATAATGCATGCTGTGCTTCAGGAATATATATTTGATGTAAGTACATCCATCTGACTACAAGGTATTGAATGCATGTAAAAATATGTTTAAACTTTTATTGATAAAATCATTTTAATCTGCAGAAAATTTCTAAGCGACTTCATCTCAGCAAAGTAAAGCTTTCTAAATTCAACGAATCCAGCCAATTGATAGTGTTTTATACATTATCTGCATTGTGGGCCATTGATATTATAATCAGGTAACATAGACCTTAGCGATGAAGCGAAATATAAAGAGAAAGTAAGTATGGAGTAACGAGTTTTTTTTTCTTTCAGAGAGAATATACTTTTAAACGTATGGACGTTGTGGGAAGAATATCCGATGCCGATGTCTGCCTCCCTAAAACTATTTTTCATCGGTCAGCTGTCCTATTGGTTGCATTGCTATCCCGAGCTCTATTTTCAGCGAATTAAGAAAGAAGACATTTTGCAACGCGTCATTCATGCGACTATTGGATTAGCTTTTACATTCGCAGCTTATTTCTTCAAGTAATATTATAACGTATAGACATTTACTTTCTACTTTTACTCAATATATTTTTATTAAAAATATTTATTTTCTGCAGCTTCCAACATCTCGCCCTAATCTTGTTAACTTTCCATTATGTGGGAGATGCTTTGCTACATGCAGCCAGACTTGTTCATTTTATTAGCCAAAAAGAAAAGAGAACGAAATGTAAGTTGTCTTTATAGATAATCGAGCTATTATAAAACCGTACAGTGTAACTTTGAATTTATATATTTGTTTGACTTTGTTTACTACAGTGTCATTCTTGGTTGCCAATTCGACCTATGTGTTCGCCCGCATTGCGACTATCGCGCTTACATGTGTGGTGTTCTTGTATGGTTTGAGAAAACAGGAGTTCAAGTTCGACTATGCCATCGGTAACTTCAATATTCCCGCAGTGCAGTTCTCAACAGTATTTATTATTTCACTCTTCGAAGGTTACCTCCTATATTTCTTCATCGCGAAGCAAATCAAGCGTGCACGCGAGAACGCCGCGCCCGTTGTCATGAAGACGAAGTCGAAGCAGAAGCCGAAGAAGCGAGAAGGTGAAAACGGTTTTGTTTATTATTATATACTTTGCTATCAATCATTAATCTTTTTTTTTATCTGTATCAGAATTTATATATTGAAATAAATATTTATGTTTGCAGGCAAGAAATCCGCCTTGTCCGAGGACGATGATCTCCCAGAAGTAGACCAGGCGACGAAGAAGAATCTGAGAAATCGTCCTTCAGCTAAAACAAAATAGATGCTCAATAAATTAAAGAAATTGCAAGGCTGATCAGATATTCATTTATTCGCCTGCATGTCGAACATGCCGGAGTGTTCCATTAAGGTGTACAAAAACGCATTCTTCTAAATGTAAAAAATACAAAGCTTCCATAACATTACCGATTAAAAATCGCGTCATGCAGAATGCTGAAATAATCGGTACTCGGATTTTGTATTCAGTAGATGTAGAAATGAAAAACAGATTTTAAATGTTTTATGAAAGAAACAAGCTATGTCAATATTTCGCTATGTCAACGGATGTTTTTAACTCTACAAAGTTTCTTTTTCACTTACCGTTTTATTGCTTTCATATGAATTGCACGGATAAATGTTGCATTCATAAAATATTAACGTACACTTTGGTACGTTGTCTTTTTATGCAGATTGTGTTTTTAATTTTTTAAATATATGTAAACGCGCGTTATTTATAATCCAATTAAGATTAATTTATGCGATTTTTATTCCTATTTGCTATTATTTACAATTCTTTATAAATCTCTTTGCGTATTTCTTTCGATCAATTTAGAGTTGAGATTAGAATAGGCTTATCCAAGTTTTCACTCTTCAATCTCTCTCCACCGCCTTTAGACAGAGAGGAGATTGAAGAGAAAACAGACACGAAAAGCCAGACAATAAGTTTGGATTGGTCTTGCTTGTTAATCTGGATTATCCTTGGAATAGAACATTGAAATAGAATAAAGATATTATGCTAACATTGAGTTACAAAACAAAAAAGATATAATGCACTGAAATAATGTTCTGGACCATAAATGTGTTACAAAAGAATCATGCGTAAAAATATACATATCGTATCATGGAATTATGACAGTGTTATACTTAAACATAGGTTTTACTATTTTTAAATACATATATCAATGGAAAGAGACAGTCTCATATTACAGTATCGCTTTGCGAATAAGTATATTTCATAATATTTACTATTCCAAGGAAGAGAAACTATAAACACACAAAAAAAGTTGAGAGATAATTTTTGAAAAATATTTCTACTGTTCTGTAACCTTATAGTGTAAAATTTTTATTCTTAATTCTACTTTTGGTCTTGCGATAAGAATTTAACGCCGTAATGAATCAATGTTTTTTTTTGTTGCGTGATCTATTTTTTCAAGAAAATAAAATATGTGTAACAATATTTTGAAAACTTATCTTGTTAAATAATAATCGTATTAAAACTGAATAAGATTTATTTAGTATTAATTTATTAAGTTCCTTTTCTATATATACATCTATTTTTAAAACATAACTTTTGACACAAATATTCTCATATAACTATGTAAGAAAAAGAATGATTCTATGAATATAAATTTTTAAGAAGAAATCTTAAAGAAATTAAATATTAAATTGATCTTTTAGTATGGAATATGTAATGATTCTTTAAAAATGTATTAACTATCTCATTAAATAATAATTATGTTAATTGAATAAGATTTATAGTATTGTATGCTTATCTATGCACATATGTTTTTAAGACATGATTTTGGCATGATAGTCTTATCTAACAATGTAAGAGAAAGATTCTATGAATATATATTTTTAAGAAATTAAACAAAATTTTATTGACTATTTTATGTTGAATAAGAATTGTGTAAAGTTGAATAAGATTTAAGTTAAATGTTTTTCTATATTCTTAAAACACTGACTTTTGACATAAATACTATCAATAATACAAAAAAAGTAAACTAATCAGATTTCTTGGGTCTGAAACTTGATGCCTTTTAAAAAACTCCGTGTGGAGTTCGATGGACAGAGGAAGGAAGCACGGGAAGCACTGTCCTATCGGTTCAGAAAGAAGTGGATGACAGCTGTACCGCGAGATACTTCCGATGGCGGGCGCTAGCGTAGTCAGGCGCAGTCGCCGCAGTCAGTGCAAGCCAGCGGGTTAGCTGTCGTCGCCGTAAAGATCGCGAGATATGGAAAAATGTATTTGAAACGTTCGAAGCTGGTGGATCTGACGGTGTCGCGCACCGCCGCGGACGTGCATCTGCGCGATCTCAAGTGCCCGATATGCTGCGGCATCCTGATCGAGCCAGTGACGCTGCCGTGCACACATAACCTCTGCCTGCGCTGCCTGCGGGGTACGTTCGAGCACAACAGCCTGAGCTGTCCGATGTGCCGGGTCCGGGTCGGTTCCTGGCTGCGTACCGCTACCAAGACCGAGACCCTGGTGAACCACGGCCTCTGGGAGCTGATCAGGACCAGGTTCCCGAAAGAGGTCGAGAACAAGCACAATGGCGAGGAGGGGGATGACGGCTTGGACGACGCTGGTGAGTGACGTACATATATGTATACACACGTATACACCCGCGCGCGTTAGCACGCGCGCGCGTACTCACGCACACGCTCGCGAACCAGACAGCAATAAACAAATGTAACATAACCTAAACGAGCCTATTTACTTGTCAGATGACATTTTGCACGTTTCTGATGAATGCCTCTGTGAGTTATGTAATCTTGATGCTATCGGCGCTATCGTTTTTTATTCCATAGCATTATCTCGCTTTGTTTTCTTTTCTTTCAATTTTTCAAAAAAATCAAATTTTCAATTTGATACAGACGTTAACAAGCATTGACGGCTGATTATTTTTTAATTACAAGGCTTATCGATATAAAATGATTGTAATTGAGGACTGCATAGTGCTGTGTTGATTTTGATACAAAATACTACAGGAAAGTATTTCCCTTTCTTTATACAGACTATACGGCAAATAGAATACTCAGCGCGACCGGAGAGATACACCGGGAGTACAAAGCTCAACTTCAAATGGCCGAAGAAGAGATGCGTCGTCAGAGACAAGCTGAGGAAATGGCCAGCAAGGCTCTGATTCAGAAGATTCAGGCGGAGGAGGAGCAGAGGCTCCTGGTGCAGTTTGCGCAGGATCAGTTGCTGGCCAAGACCCTGGCGAAGCAGCAGGCTGCTCAAAAGGAAACCGCAAAGTGTTATAACGAATGCTTAAGCACGGTTCCGACTTATGCTTTTAATGAGTCCAAGTTTGACTATACGACGATACATGTAAATAATATAGAAACGCCACAAACCGAAATCGCATGCTTGGAGGGTAGGCATGTGGGTCTTCCCGAGTCTGTCAGAGACAACTCGAAAACGAGACAGATGAACGTATTGTTATCCAAGATGGGGATGTACTCCAATGTATGCAGCTCTAAAGATGCAAACGCATCCAGTGTGTATAAAAATCCGACATATTGTTGCCAGAAACAAATGTCTGCTTACAACGTTATAGCGAAGAAGCATCAAACAGTGTCCAAGTTTACTCAACCTTGCACCTCGAATTATTCCTCGGATCCCGGATGCTCTACGTCTAGAGCTTACGTGACAGAAACCAAGGAGGAACTGCGAGTGCCGAGCGACGTGGTGAACAGCAAGAAGAAGAGTCTCGGGGTGGAGGTGTGTATGACCCTAGCCGACGATGACGAGAGGATAGGAAGCGCCGAGAGCTCTGGTAGCCACGACAGCATAAATCAGGAGATCCATCATTTCAAACCTATTAAGACGGTGCCGAGGACAAAGTTGCAAATTTCTTCAGGTATGTATTTATCGACAGAAGAGAGAGAAAGTGACATTTCAGGATTTATTATTGGGAAAATCTGGAATTTTTAGGGAATTAATTTTTTACTCTTGAAAATCATGCATTTTCATGGGATTTTAATATTAAAGGAAACTATTAGAATTTTACTTATAAATTTAAATTCTTTTTTCTAACAAAATTATTTCTTTGATCATTTTTTTTCGATAATGCGAAATTGATTAGCAATAACTATGTCACATACATCCACGTATATTCATGAACATTCTCATGCGATTCGCAAATTTTTAGAAAAGAATTCTTTCTAAAGCGTAATGTATTCAATCACCTTTCGAATTCTATATTTCCGATGAGTTAGATCTCTTTTGTAGACAGAGATCATTATGTTTAATTTGTTATTTCTTTTTAATATTTTCTCAAATTTAATATCTAAAACTCAGTAGCTTTTCGTTTGTGATATTTGTTCGATTAAGAAACATTAAAAGATGTAACAAAATAATTTCAAAGCTGCCATTTTAGAAGAATTTTAGAAGATTGTAGAAAAATAAAAGTATCATTAACTCTTCACTTGTATTCCAAAGTAAAAAATTCTCCAACCTTACCTAGAATTTTCAATAAATACTCTGCATTTATAACTTGATGATAGTATAAAAGAATAGTATCAAAGAAATTTTTGATAACATTATTTTTGTGTAGAACACAATTCTATGTTATTTTTGTGTATGTCTGCTGCCAGATGGAAAACAAATAGATCCGAAGTTGATTAGAGTAATCCCTATCTTAAAGAAAGTGTGTAACGCAGTGCCAAAGCCTCCATCGCCGACATACGTGAAACGTATTGGATGCTCTTGGAGCGCCTTTAGAGGTAAATCACATCTCATTAATTTCTAGTTATATTAAAGAACAAAGTAATGGAGTGAATTCACAAGAAGACATTGAGTATTTCGACGATTTCTATTTTTTCTCGACTACTGTATTTTCAACAAAAACTCTCTTCACTCAGTGTATTCAATTCTTGTTGGAATTCTTTTTTCTTTGCAGACAATTAAAAAATTACAGTTTTCGTGTTATGTTGTAGTAAATGAGCAATAAATGTATAACTACATAACTAATTACATTTTTAATTAAAATCATGTAAAGATATAAGTCTGTGCTTTTTTTTAAATCTAATTATGAGATGCTGTTACAGGTAAAATAAGACAAGATGCAAAGGAAAAGCATGTTGCGCATAGTCTGAGGGATAACACAGAGATTGATCAGAAACCATCGACGTCACTCGTTCATTCTCAAACTGTTTCAAATAAGTCGACAATAAAGCTTCAGACGAATGATGCCATCCGCCGACTTGATTTTATACCCGAACCATCGTTCGATAGCAATAAAAATTATACGAAAGATGCAAATAAAATAATCAATGGTACTAAAGTGAGTAAGAAGTTGTTGGATGATGAATGGGACGCGAGGAAAGCACGCAAGTCTTGGAGAACGAATATGCGAAACGGTGTAGTAGCGAAATCTAAGCGTCATAGAAACCTGCGGACCAGGAAGGAAACCAAACCTACCATGAACGTGACGGACGAAGAAGAGGACGACGATTTGACAGGCTCCAATTCGTCATTCGGTAAAACGAGTCCGCAAACCGGCGAGCGGGACGATGACAATGACGTCGAAAATATAGCGGAACGAATTAAAAGGAGAAAAGAAAACGCTGATAAAAAGACGTCAGAGTCAGGAATAGACTCTAATACGTCTAAAAGAAATAGAACAGCGAAGAAGAAAGCGTTACCTGAGAGGATAGATGAGGATCCCACAGTAGATCAAGCCACGTTCTCGACATCTCAAGAGAGCACGGAAATCGACGGAAGTTCTATGAGGAGGGCGAAGCGACGAAAAACAAGTAAAAGTACTCAGAACAATACGGAGGATATGGAGAAGAACGAACCTTCGACAGACGCCGCGTCCAGCCCGAGGAAGTCCACGCGAAACTTAACGAGGGTCTCTTCAATGGCAAGTGAATCGGACGGCGTGCGTAACAAGACTAACAGCAAGTTTAATTACGACTCGCCGCCGGAATCTTGCGACGAGATAGAGGAATGCACTCCGGAGAACGAGCGTACGGTCGGAAAGCTCTCGGACGAGGAAGTGATCGAGGAGCAGCAGCGAATCGAGCAGTTGCTGTTGCAAGAGCGGGAGGATTTCGAGCTGGCGCGTCGCTTGCAAGCGGAATACGACGAGATGGAACGAATGGCCGGACGCACTAGACGCTCGAGGAAAGCCTTCGAGAACGAGAGAGGCGTCAATGTGAATTCGCGTGAGATCGAAGCGGCGAGGATGGTCCGTAGGACGAGCGCAGATGTCCGCAAAACTGCGAAACGGAAGCCGATTGTCAGTCGAGTCGTGAGTACCGCGACGAAGGGGAAACGCAGTAGGCCGAAACGCATGAAGATCACGGTTGACGCGCGCGAGGACGAGTCTCGCGCGCGATAATCGTGTCGCGGCGCGTGAGAACCCTCCACAATTGGATGTTCCTATAAGCCATATACTTGACGGAAGGAGATTCAATTAAAATCGTGACTTTTTGTATAGTGTCTTGTGTATTTTTTAAAAAAATCATTTGCGTCGTATCGAATATGTACCTGGATACATTGCGGGAGTATGAAAGAGAAGCGGTTTGGATCTTCAGATTATGGGTAAATGTCGTTTTCGTTGTCCACACGCGATGGAACGTCTACGCGCCGTTTTTGTTCCTAACGCATCAATCGTGCGCGATTTAAACAATAACGATGGAAAATAGCGGCTTGTGCTCATGTACAACGTGCCCTGGAACGCCCGGCCTAAATTTTAACAAATTTTGCCCGATCGGATTTTTTTAGCAAAAGAATTTTTTAAGATTAAGGTTGGAGTTACTCTGGGACACCTCGTATCTATATTTTTATTAGCTTTCGAAAGAGTAAAGCATCGCATTATAATCAAAACGAAGAGTGACAATATTTGCGCGAGACATTGTTACATTTGGCTGGGAGCGAAAAAGAATCGAGTGCACGTCTGTAATTTTAACGGCGAGAGATATTGCGAGATTGAAATTGTAGTTTTATACAGTGATTATACTTATTTTTTAAGAGAGCTTGTCCACATTTAAGTAGACTTAAGTCGCTACTCATTATCAGCAATCCCATAACAATATTAGGTATAATCGCAAATTAATTGGCTTCTTTCTTGAAAGTTCGATTAGGCTCTGACAGCTTTGGTCTTTGGTTCCTTCGCTTTCAGCAGAGCGCTAAATCGCGTGGTGATAATTTCCGACATGTCGCTCGTTACGCGAACGGAAACTTTCGATGGAGAATTGCTTTATCACGAGATATATGTGTATATTTCTATTTCTATGCATCGTTCCCGTGAAAATTAGTTGAAATCAAAGAGTATTTAAATCGAGCTTCTTTTTAAGTATGAAAATAGAAACTGAGAGAATCGTTAAAAACTCGATTACTTTTAACTAACGTTCATGGGGACCGTTCTAATGTGTAAAGTTTGTTACGTGACATTTATACAGGTACACTATCGGGAGAGATTTAGTAGCGTAGTAAGGGAGGAGGCCAGAGTGGTCGATCTGTCCCGGGCGCCGTTTTAGCAAGAGCACCAATTTAGCAGTACAATACTTTCTCCGTTACAAGCAAAAAAATTTTAAATCGAAAATTTGTTTGTAGTGGAAGACAAAAAGCTATCATAAACTATCTTGGCTACTCGGATGAAAGACAAAAGGGGAGCTATTAAAGTGATGAAACTTTGGCCAACTTATTTTTTGTTATAGTGGGGATAAGTTTTTGTTCTGATTGTAACGAGTAAAATTTTATTGTTTGCAAATATGTAAATGAATTGAAAAAGATATCTAATAATTAGTCTATTGGTGATTGTTAGCATAGTAAAGAAGGCATAGAGGATTGGGAGAGGGGGAGAATCGACGTCGTCTTTCCTTACTACACCACTAAACAGATTGTAATTGATTAATCGTGTATAGCGTTAAAAGAGAGACTAAGGCCGGTATTCATAGTCGATTCTTATATTTAAGACCGGCTTGAGTACTGTATTAAGATGTCATCAACAAATGACAGCATGTATTAGCATCTTAAGATATTACTTAAGACGGTCTTGAAATAAGATTCGACTATGAACACCAGTATATATTGTTTAATAAGATCCGCTTGATATCGCAATCGTCTACTGTCAGCTTTGACGGCCTTGATTATCGTACTGCAATCGAATTAATTGTTATAAATTAAGTGTTATATTAAGAGAGAATTTATATACTTTGCGCGATCGTGCGACGGACTTTTAACTCGACGGACGCAGAGGCTAGTTATTGAGAAACATATTTCGCGAGCTACGGTTTCCTTTTCGATAGACTCGAATTTTTTTCTCGCCCGTATTACGCCCGATCACGTCGTATATATTTTACACATATTTATGTAGGAATTAGGAAAAATTAACGGAGCTGACTACGAGATTTGAACGCGGGATCCCTGATTCTCATTCCTATCACTTAGCATGCTACACCAACGACTGCTCCACTGGTCTCATGACAATTTCGATTGTTTACAATTTGTCCTACGGTTCTTTCTATTTTCCTACATTTATTTGTTTTTAATTTTTTTATCTGGAATATATGGAAGTAAATTCGCGTCCACGCCTTTCGCGCTCCTCCCACTTGTGATACTGTCGCAGTATTTTACAGTCGAAATTCGTCCTTAAGTCTTTATCGTTAGCGGTTACTGTCGATAGTGTTTTACGTAAAATGCTGTTGCAGGCGAGCTCGCATTTCATACTCGTAACGGCAGGTAAATACTTCCAATGGGTATTCATAACGAATATATTCTGAGGCTAGCGCAATTATTTCGCATCGAAATTTATCGTTGACCGGGATAATGTTAACTTTATTAAAAAAAAAGAAAAAAAGAATATTGGCAAAAGCAATCAGAAATATTTATTGTATCTATCGTGACTCGAGCCTGACTGACCGAATTCTTTACGTCGTGTTGTAATAGATGAAGTAATCATTATTCTGAAATCGGAAAGTGAAATCGAGGATATCCTCAGTGCAACGCAGCCATAATCTCTTCCCTTAAATATCCGAACAAGAGAGATTCCCCTTGCCGAACGTTATTTAAATACAGAATGTTCTCTTTAATGTCCGTATTATTAAGCAGAGAATATTCTTATAGAAGACAAGCGCGCGGGAGCGATGAACACAAATGAGGAGACATTCGGATACTTATTCGTCGGAAATGATTTCACCATCAGTTTTGCGGGTATCTTTCTTTCTTAGAGCAGCTACAACAAAAATAAAAGGGACGGTCTTTTGTTTCGAGCTATTGTTTAACAAATCCGGAATTTGCGAATTCAAAGAGAGACTTCCGAAAGTTTCCTCGTTAGTGCAGGAAAGGGGATAAACGGGATAAACAAAGGGAAACGATTGTGGTGAAAGGGAGGATGTTTTTATCATCCCTCCTACTTCTAATCCCTTCCGCATTTTTTCTATTCCTGATTTTATTTCAACGCAACGTATGTATTCGTCGTGTTAGGAAATATTGCACGCAATGTTTGTTATCCTCTGCATGTCGCAGGAATAGTCTTTCAACTATCTTTTTTCTTTTTATGCGAATTTTAAGTATATAAATATATGGCACGCGAGTATCGTGAATATATGAATCTAATAAAAATAATGTGTGTAATAAATAATCGCGAGAAGATGAAATAAGGCCGGTTAATATCGTTTAAGAAATCACACGACTACATTATATGAACTAATCCAATAATATATAATGTAAAAAAAGCGTATGGAATTTATGGAATAAAATCATAGAGAATGTATAGAGAAGATATTTAGTTATAGAACGACATCAGAATAATGTCAAATATTACGTATTGATAACAAATAAGTAGAGCATCTCAAGAGAGAAAGAGAAAGAGAGAAGAGAGAGATTAAAGCGAGCGTAATCTATAATTCTGAATCAACGGAATGAATGAACGAAGACACTCATTATGAATTTTTAGGGAGAGTCATTTTTATATTATGTCATATGGTTTTGCGCAATAGAAGATGTAGCAAGAGTAACGAAAGCCCTCGAAAAATGCAGGCCGTTCTTCTCTTGATACGTTTTATATGTGAAAAAACGAATAAATGACTGTAATTATTCTAAAAGTATCCATCGTTTATTTGTAGCAAAAAATCCCCCGTATGAAAAACGATTATCGACACTTTAATAAGTAAACGATTATCAAGGCTCTATTGCAAAGTATTTCAAAGTGATTAATTCTTCGTTGAATTTCTTCCCTAACTAATAAAAAAGATTTAAGTGCAACAAGGAGAGAGAGATATAATATTTTCTTTTCGAGCTGAGAATATACTTTGATAATATTACTCCAATAATAATCTGACGATATCTATTATTTTCGCGAAAATTAAAGACTTGTGATGATTTTGCGGTATCTGTGTATTATGATTTATACTTCTTTATAATTTTTATTTTCAATTATAAATTTGTCATTTTTTTCTTAAACGCGATGAAAAATTGTTATGCATATGTACGATAATTCGGTCAAGGATATATCGCGGACGTAAATATCCTTTCTTATGCAATGAGAGCAGCGGATTATGACAATGATGTTGTAACAATGAATAGAGAAACTATCATCTACTTGCGATACACAAAACAAGAATGACGTAACTTTTCGAAAAAGATTTAATTAAGGGATGCGACACTGCATCTTTTCAAGGTTCTCTGTTTGCTTTGATAACGTTTCTCACTTTGTAAGAATAGAAAATGTGTTATTTCACAAAAATAATTAAGAATAAAATTTCATATGATTACGTCAAAAGTTGCAGAATATTTTTAAAAATAAATGATAAATAGTATTTTTATACAAGAAATATTAAATTTTATGTAATGTTAAAATATAATTAATGATGTATATAATTATAATATATATATTATAATTATGTTAGATTTATAATAAGTTAATAAATTATATAATTTATATTACTAACTTTTTCCTGTTGGAAATAGAAATCACAATTTTTAGAATTAAATAAATCTAGGAAAAAAATCGATAATAGGAGTTATATAATTTAAGATGTTGATATATTATACTTCAAATTTATATTTTTAGTAATATTTTGTGACTTTTGATAACTTGAAATTTTATCATTTATTGTATTAATAATACAATATTAATAAACCTTCAAAGGATTAGGAGATGTGCAGTTAATTCATAAAATATGATATAATCATCTTATTGAAAAACAGTTACAATATATTTTTTTAATGTTTCTCTATAATATTTTTTTTAGCGGCTGAAGTGATTGCACCGCAAATTTACATAAAGGGTCAAATAGAAAATAAGGCATATATATTTATTTATGTGTATGTAAAAGAGAGAAACAATTGTGCAGTCGTATGATTAATTCGTAACAGGGGCAGCGAGTGATAATTGCGATGTCTTTATTATCCCTTCGCGATACTAAAGAAAACTAAAAATAAAATTCGTGAAGCAGGAGACCGCCGCAAGGAAACAGCGACGCAGGTATGCGGCTTGCGCGTAATTGCTGGCGAGCAACAATTGCGACAGCTTGTGCACCAACACTCGTTGCGTCATCGCCGTGAAACAGCGAGCCGATATTCTCGGCGCGCCGCACACTTTCCACGTCCCACCACCCCGTTTCCACCGTTCTTCGAGACTCTTCGTCTCGCCCTGGTACTTCTTCCCCGTGAGATTATGCGGATCGTGGTGGAAAGAACTGCATAATCCTATTGTTGCCCCCGCAACTCGATTATGGCTCACCTGAATAGGCCCGATGATTACAGCATGACAATTACATCGCCGAAACTCACCGTTCCGCCCACACTTTTACAATGTGTTCTTTCGCTTTTCAGACTTATTTATCCAGGGCGATTTCGTAATCATTATTTATTAAAAACACGACGTCTCCCCTCTGTACGTAACAACACATCACTTTATTCAAAAGAAACAATTGATTCGCCCATTGTGAATTTGTATCGTCCCTCATCGCCACTTGTTATTCTTTTTTCTCATGTATATCAATCCATTAGTAATTACAGCTTTTTAATTAAATCGTAATTAATTCAAAGGTATGTGCAATATATAAATCTGTATTTAAAAGTGGCGTCTCGGTTGAATTTTCATGTGAGCCAAGCGATAAACCGTGCATTGTCCTGGATCGATGATGGGCTCTTTCTCTGTGATGAATAGTTAAATATAAATATACATTTCATTTAACACGAAGCCTATTTTAATCGGGCAAACACAAGTTCGTTACGCAAACCAGGTTTTGCAGATCAATAGTCCCGCAGCGCTTTAAATCGATATCAAACGGTTACGCAAGATGTATAAAAATGTATTTGTCAATCACTAAATGTGCAACAACATAAATGCATAACGCATTTAGGTAATTTGCTTTCTATTTGTAAATTTGTTACACGAACAGAATTGTTAAGCAGCCCTTTAGCCGATTTCTAATTTGTTATATATATATTTTTTTCAATTACAGTGCTCTTGTTAAAATATTAAATTATCATAATAAAAAAAATTTAATTTCAAATATTAGAAGATTCTACTGAGAATTCATATTGCAAAATATAGTGAGGACAGATTTTCCTTAATATTCTAGATTCAAATTCTTGTTAGAAATTTTCCAATTCAGTATTAAACATCCTAAGAAAATTTTAAATTAGGTACAAAATTTCTATTAAATTTCCAGTAACATTCTTCAAGTAACATAATCACTTTTACTGCCCTAAAGCTGAATACAGAATGTTGAAGGAATGTTGCTGAGACGTAGCAATGTCGAATGTTAAAGTGTGAATGTTTCTTCAATATTCAATCTGTACAAATTATTTTTATTTAAAAATTGAAAAGAAATAATATTTTATATATATGAGGAGCAGACTTTCAAAATGCGTTTTGTCCAAAATTTATAATTTTTAGGAAACAACGAAGAAAAATATGCGCTTTAAAAAATAACAATACGCCTGGTAGGATGAGAAATGTTAAACATAATGATGCAATGTCACAAATCAATTTCCAAATTTTCCCAAAAATTGCTCAAAATAAAATTTTGAACAAAACACATTTTGTAAGTCTACTCCATACATATATGTACATAACATTAGACATTTCTACATTGTCTTTTGAATCTAATTTGTGAAATGTTGATTCAACATTCACAATATTGTAATTCAACGTTTCAAAAATATTGATTGACGTTTATGTAAGACATGTGCTAAAGGTTTCCTCAAAAGAGGAATAAAATAAAAACTTGCTCAGTAATTAGAACATCTTCAAATCTTTCAGAGATTCGTAAAAGAATCCAGAGGGAGAGCAATCTTCAGGTTTCTAAGACATTTTCCCAAAGACTTCCAAATTTTGAGTGTCTTGCGGGAACTTTGGATCTCGGAGAGATTTTGAAACGATCTCGGAGCAAGGCAGTAGACACACGGACGACCTCGGGCAGGCCGAGGAGACGGAGAAAAGCGCCCGCTCGAGAGAGCGAGAGGTGCACTTTACATCGGCCACGGCGGCTGCAACGTGACCGCGGCACCACGTGACTCGCGCGGCCAATTGGATCTGCCGCGGATCGGCAGTCACGTTGCACTCGGCGTGGCTCGATCACCCCCGCACGCTCCTG
>QKQZ01046406.1:0-14735 GCA_003595255.1 Solenopsis fugax
TATTTACATATTTCTCCTATTTTTAATTTTGATTTTTATTTGATTCAAATTTAACGAGAAATACTTTTTGTTAGTATAATTATTTAAAGAACTTTTGTTTTAAAAAATATTGATTTAGAAATAAAAATAAAAATATGAACATATGTTATATCCTAAATTGTTTTTTGCTCAATAATGATATTATCTGAAAATTATCTAGATAAAACTATATATTTTTTATCTTTTATCTAGATAAATTAAAATTAAATTATCTTTATCTTNATCTAAGATATATTTACACAACTTATCTTTATCTAGATAAATTTTAAATTATCTAAGCGCAACACTGGTGATATCTTACACAATTACAAGTCTTTTAATATCCTCATTATCATTACTAAAATTAAATTGTTTATCACACAATTTAATATTACTGTTTCTGCTTTAATTTAAGATATATCTGTTTCAAGACTGATAAAATTGTTGTATGTGGTTTACAAAATAGAAAAATAATATATAAAACTCCCATAGAAACTATTATTAAACACCAAGACTTGCTTTGACTGAAAAAGACTTATATTCTATATTATATTTATCAAATTTTTAATGAAATTTGAATGGTTGCAGAAATTCGGCAGATGATGCACGGGTTTGGTGACAGCAGTGAACCATTGTATGAATCAGCAAAGATCATAGAAGATGTTGTGTTGCAACAAATGAAAACAATTGTCAGAAAAGCTTCTGAAATCGCAGACAGGCGAGCCAGTTCAAAGAAAAGCAATATCATCAACGGAGAGGATCTTCTCTTTATAATGCGTAAAGATAAGGTCAAGCTTCAGCGTATTATTAAATATCATGGTAAGTGTGCATTTTTTTATCATGCGTGCTGTTATTTTTTACATTGAAAAAATATTAACTTGACTAAATTTTTCAACTTTATTAAATTTCCTTAAATTTAATCAAGTGCATAGTTTGGGGGAACTTGTAAATGTTTGTAAATTTATCTAGAAAATTATTATATTGAGCATTAGGATTTGCTTTCAACCGGTAACCATTCTCTTAATTTAAATTTGTTGATATATTTCCCATATTAGGCTATTGTTTATTATAAATTTCTTCATTTCAAATATTTATATGTATCGAAACATAGAAATATTTGAACATAATTATTCAATATTTTATGTATTTTAAGTTTATTTAGAGTGAGATTTCTTCTTTCAGAATTCAAAGAATTAGGAACCTCAGTTCAAAAACTTATTAACTCCAATGACTCGCCGCATAATGTCACGGAAACCGAAAAAATGGATGGTACTACGAAAAAAATGCCATTTCAGAATTTTCTGGAACAGATTGACAATACAGGTGAACTTCTGGAAAATTCAGCCTCCATGGACGAGGTTAAACGACGTAGATGCATCCGTGCGGACATCGCATCAAGGTCCATGGATGAGACGCATTACATGAAATTCAGCAAGGCGCGTCGCGTATCCTTCGCAAACAAAAATCGCCACAAATTTAGCGATTGGATTTGCTTGGATGGTACTATCTCAATTAAAATTGTTAAAATTATAAGCATATTTTGCGTCATACTTTAATTATATTTATTTAATTATAGGCGACATTACCATGTCGAAGCAAGCATACACAATCTTATCTTACCTTGCGTACGAAACGGTTGCTCAAATTGTTGATCTCGCCTTCTTAGTTCGGCAAGATCAAGGTAAAATGCACGGCGATGCCATAGATCGGCAACGATTCAATTATGTCAATCCATATACATTTAAGCGCTACCACAGCAAGGTACATATTGTAGATGTAATAAATATTCGAAAAAAAATCAAATTGACACAAAGCAACGTAATATATCGTTAGTTCTCTTCTTTGTAGAATTTCGTGATGAAAGCATTGACTCCTTCAGAGATAACTGAAGCCCTTAGGAGGTATTGGTCTCCACAGCTAGATATGACAGGCCCGTTTAATCGATGGTCTATGAGAAAACCACACTTGAAACTCCTTTCGTGTTAAATGTAAAGATCTGAAGAAGGTAAGAAGTTTAACATAAATTAATCATTTTAAAAGAAAAGCGTATTCTCAGGATAAAGAGTATATTCTATAATTTATTTATCAGAATTATTTATTTGCAAAAAGTTAGGGAAATGATACACACATATGCAACACTAAAATTGACTCGTATTTATTGACATTTTCTTGATTTTCTTGTACAAGGGTTCCATTTTCCTAAATTAGAATTTTACATACAAGACCATATTGTTCTTTTATCGCTTTCTTTTCGCTTTTTTAATTAAATATTATAAAAAAGCGAGTAAAATTATCATATAATAATTGTAGAGATATTTATGATCCTCCTCTTAAAATAATTACAGTATTCTTTGTACATTTTATATTTGATAATCCCTGATTGCTTTTTAAAAGATAAAAGATGGTTTTTATATTACTACTTAATACTACTTGTAATTATTACTACCACAGTGATACATTGTACTTTTCATAAAATATTCAAATCTTTTCTCTTTACACGGATTACCAATGCTTTGGCAATGCAGTATAATGTTTCAAAAACTAATATGTACTTTAATCTACAATCTCTCATGTGAGTTTAATACGTAAGTGAATAAGATAAATATCTACAAGATCTTCAATTAATATCATCAGTATTTGTCTTACGAATTTACACAAATGCTAATTTTGTTTCTATATCATGGTGAGAGTAGTGTTGATACTCGTGCCTTTCCTTCCGCACCGCCGGTTATACAAGTTCCAGATTGATTGGCAGTCGACCAGTCGCAACATAGAGTACCTTTATGTCCTCCTAACTCTAAAATCTTTCCTTGCGTACTCGGTGGCATCTAACGAAACAGAAAAGTGGCGTGTATAAGTTTTTAAATATTATATACCTAATCAATATCGTGAGCATATATACATTTATATAACATATTTTGCATATAATGCCTACCTTATATATGTTTCCTCCAGTCTGCGTGCAGAGCAGCATGTAATTGCCGCTCTGATCGAAGGTAAATAGTTTTCCGTGAACGGGGTTTTTCTCGATTTTAATCTTGGTCTCCCATAAAACCTTTCCGAAGTGATTCAGACTCCTCTGGCACAGCTTGCCATCCTCACTTTGCGCGCATATGTTTGTAAAGTCGTTAATTAACTCTATATCAATTATTGGGCTAGAGTGGCAGTTGAGATTGTCTATTATCTCGTTTCGCCTCAGATCGTGTATGAGTATATTGCCATTAGACAATCCCGTGATAAGTAGTTGGCCGTTATGATTGAAAGCGGAACATAAAGCAGTGACATTCTGATCTAGAGGCAATGTTCTCTCGAGTTTTCTCGTTTTTATATCGTACAGCAACAGTTTGCTTTCACTGCCGCTCGACACAGAACAGATGAACGTCGATTCCGTCGGATTGCAAATTAAAGTAACGATTCGCGAATTCTCGTGCTGGATATCCCAGAGTGTTTTACAATCTCGCGTATCGTGCAACTGAATTAAACCGTTGTTGTCGCCATGCAGGAAATAGCGTTCGTTTTTCGATATCCAATCCAATGAGGTGATAGCCTTGTTAGAATTCGCCGTGGCGGAGGTGAACGTAGTAACAGTCCTAACACAAATATGAATAAAGATTAATAACAAAAAATTATAATTATTATACAAATAATAAAAAGAATATTATCGTGCCTACATTAATAGTGAAAATTAAATAAACGTGTTTCTTACTTTGGTGAAGGAATCGGCGTCCATACTTTGATGACACCGTCGGCGTCGCCCGTCGCGACATACGATCCACTCGCATTACTCTTGCACTGAATTATAGAGGTTTTGTGCTCGGTATATTCCTCCTGTATAAATGTTACATGTTATTATAATAAAAGTGATTGATGTAATTAACAGTAGAGAATTCTCGAGATTAGTAATGTGCTTTAACCTGACTTAAAAGAATATAACTGGAATCTATTTTTTCCTTAGTCTTTCTCTCGATAGCAGTGTCCATAGAAGAGTCTCTTTTTCTAGAACTATTTAATCTTGAATCACAGCTGATGCTCCTCTTGGCGACTGCCTCGGACTTACTGATCGAATTCACCCGTCCCTTCGTGTTCGTCCGTTTAGTCGAGACCATTTCAGATTCCGCATTCTTTTTTACATTTGCAGGCTTTCTACTTAGGATTGGACTGGACCCACCGCCAATATTTCGTATGAGATTCCTCAGCGTCTTTGGATTTTCCAGTAACGGCGACTCTCTATTATTTATAAATATCAATAATTTTATTAAAATATAAAATCTTTTACATAAGCTAATATGAACGTACTGAGCAATAATGTAAAAATCATCCATAAGGGGGGGATGCTGGGGTGCTGGACCTGGATTCACATCCGATATGCTTTCTATTTTAACGGATTCGCTTAATCGTTGCCTCAGTGTTTCATTCTCCTCTTGTAGTCGTTTTAACTTGTTTGTGTCTTCGTCAATCGTAAGTAATGTTGGCTGGGGCATACACTAAGAGATAAAGACATCAAATTTCTCGTCATTCGTATTATATTTCGTACCATATTGAGGCGTGTTTTTTATTGTACTTTGTTACAATACAAAATCTAGTGCGTAAAAAATACTCATTCTTAATAGATTCTCTTATTTTTCTTCTTCTGTAGCTTTAACACTAGAAGTACTGACGTTCTTAATTTACTAAAAAAACTGAGCAAATAAACTATAAAATTAAAGAATGTAAAAACCAAATATTTCATCAGTATAAAGATGATATAATTGAAAAGTCAAAGAATTCCAAAATCCTTTTGTTTACACAAAATAATATTAATCTAAAAAATTAAATAATATTAAACTAAAAAATCAAAACAATCAATAATGACCGCTCGGTACTTCTAGTATTAAATCTATCATTTATCTGAAGAAATCAATTTTAGCTTTGCAATGTGAAATAATTTCTCACTTACTTGAAAGATTGTTGCTAGGAAATTGTGTAAGGATACTAACATAGTATCGTGCCACTGCTTGCTAAAATGGACCGAGTAAGTCGGATTGTCTTCGGGATTTTTGATAAAGGCGAGAGCTGCAATATTGCAAAATGTACAAATTAATTTTCTAGATCTATAGTGTTATAAATTCGTAAATAAACGAGGGATACATACCGAACCAATCCTTCCATTCCGAGTGACCCTGTAGCTCTGGTGTCATTTTACTAAAAAATTCATGTATTCTATCTTGCTTGCCGTTCACAGCTGCATTTACCAAGTACATCTTCAATACAGCATTCTCCAGCTTTTTGATCGCAGGCGTAAAGTGGCTTTCGAGACGGCAAAACATTCTAGTATCTAAGTGTCCCCATAACTCTCTCAGCGACGTCAGATCATAATTGTATATGTATTGCATTAATTGATCAACTATTTTATCTACCTATTCAAACATATTGTCGAATATTGTTAAGCTATCTTCCTAATACAATTTTTTACTAATAACATAGTTCATGTACAAATATTTCTATTCATACGTAACGCTTTATGTTTAAAGAACATGAGTATAACTGTACAGCAGCAGAATAAAACAAGTGCGGTTGATAAAAGTAATGACATATTGAGGATATATCACGTAATTATCTTGAGTCTTGACCTCTTGATAAAGCACCCTTATTTGGATGTTTTGTTGTTATTTTGCTAGAATTATGCTCACCCTAAATCCCTTTTCTTTTTCCGCCTTCAGATCATTATCGAAAGCCTTCAGGGTTTGACTGAAACCCCTGAAGAGCAAGTACTCCTTTACCAATTCGTCCACATACTGTACGTGAGACATTTTCCCTCCAATTTCTTTGAAATGCTACTCGTTCGCATCAGTTGACAGCTGTATATTGTCATCCTTCGGCCATCTTGGTTCGCCACTGAGCAGTACAACAGCAACATTTTGCCTGGATGTAGGATTGCCAACTGAAAGCCTTATAATAGAAAGGCAAAGAGAGTTTATATCGACCACTTTCTCGAGCCATCGAACAATCGAAAGAATCTGTTAAAAAAAAAATTATTGTGTTTAGAGAGAAAGTAATTATTGCAAAAAGGTACAAAAGATTTTAGGAAAAAGAACTTTGATCAAAATTAAAAAGAAAAGAAACATAAAAATAAATGAGCATTTTTTAAGAGAAATGAATTACTTAATAAAAGAAGTTCTTTATAAAAGAACAAGACATTTGGGAAAGAAAGCTTTAAAGCGAGAGGAAAAAATTATATCATAAAGATTATAAAATTATTGTACAATATGTGTGTTACACATATTACTATAAAACGAAATTATCTATTTTAAGAAAAAATGCAGCATTATCTTTAGAAGAAGCTTTTGATTAAAAACAAGAAAGAAATTAAGGAACCACATAAAAATGAATATTATACCACATTAAATTAATATTATTGCTTACAAGAAATAAATATGAGTCTCAAGTATAAATATTAATCTGATTGTACTGTCTTAAACGTTTATTGGTGGGTAAATTCGATAAATAATTACAATTAATATCTTATTACAGTTACTTAAATTTATACACTTAGTTGTCATAATTTACATGGATTTAATTTTCCATGAGTAAAATGACGCAAAAACACTATACATTTATCAAACCATTCGCTTTTTTTTTAACGTAGAAGAAAAATAATATTCCTGCCGAGTAGCGATGTATACAATGTTTTAATTATAGATTAAATTATATACACAGGAATCTTCGTCATATAATTACTGTAAAAGTTCAACAAATAATCATCTTTACAAATACTCATCTTTGAAAAGGCACGAGTGTTTTGTCTTTATCATAAAAATCGGAGCTCTCCCGTCAGGTTTTATAATCCTTTCATTATTACAATTACATTCTACAACGGCGCATTCGTAACAATTATGAAAAAGAGACAAAAAAAAACGATTCAGTCATTCTATAAAATTTTGCATGTCCAATCTTCAAAATTAGGGATTCAAAGAAATTCAAATTTACTTCATTATTATTTAGCGAAAGAAGATTTAAGTTTATTTCGTTATAAACTTTAATGTGAAAATTAGTTAAATTATTTTAGTTTTATGCACATGCAATAAATTTCTGTTCATTTTTTTAAACGTAAGTTTTTTAATGTATTTATTTCTTATTTATTTTTCCAAGCATAAATGAAACGGAATTAACAATTAACACATAAATTACATAAAATGATTTTTTTATGAGAAGGATATTGCCGTAGCTTTCTTTTACAATCCTAACGGGAGAATCACTAAAAGCATACAATAATTTATCACAGATAACCGATTAAAACTCATAGATCAAAGATAAGTTATTGAAGTGAATCGCCTTGCGAATTTCACATCACGTAAACATACAAAAGTCAACTCAGAAGATGAACTCACAAAATTACGCGATGAACTCTATACAATATATAAAATACCACTTTTTTCTTATATTTATTGTCAATAGACGCTAGACTACGAAAAATAAATCGCGAGTGTATTGTTACCCGCGAGCATTTGGCAAGAGCGGCTGCGGAGTAGCGTATTTTCTTTGTTCGATGTACTATTTTGACAAAAATAAGTCCTTGCAATCCATTATACCCATAAATTACCAACTTTCACTGGAGATATCGTAACAGGCGTTTGATTTACCGTAGATTGGAAATTGCGCTAATTCGCCAATAACTTTGTGGAATAATAATATATGATCATAAAAAATACGAAAAAAATGTATCTTCTGTTTTATATGTTTTTTGTATAATTATGTTATAATCATAAAATTCTGTTAACATTTATAAAAATTCTAGAAATGTATCATGAGATTCTCTTGAAATTGTTTCTTCTCGTACTTTTAGATTCACGCGTCCAAACTTACAAAATAAAATTTACAAGGAACAGTTACTATTCCACCTGCTGCATTACTGACTTTTCGTCGAAACCTTCGTCTCAAAATAAATCTAGTCTACGGACCTCTCGCCTGACAAGACGATTCGATTACAATTGTGCGTATTGTTTCGAATAAATTCGTTTTGAGATCTTCATTGGATTGTGCACAAACTAATTTTCAAAATTTTACATATTAATTTCAATTGCCACATCGTCTGGAGCTCCATCTCTTCGGGCACTCGATCGCGATGGCAAACGCGATTAAATCTCCAGTTTCCATAAAAATCACTAATTCGCATCTTTGCGCGAAAATATATATACACTCGAGAGAGTCACATATATTCGATGTCAACGATAAACGGACATGTAACGTCCAGTGCTTTGACAATTTCCTTGCTGGCGCTGCCGAGACGATCGGGATCGTCTTTGCGTCGACGAAGAAGAACTTGGGTATCCAGAATCTAACTTAAAAATATTGGGTCCCTTGAGACAGATTAATTGGGCCCGATCAAAACTCACAACACACAAATTCAATCCTGAAAAGCGTCAAAGATTCCAAAGTCGACTGTCTTCCCCACTTTTCTGCAGGTCTCAAGTGTGTAAAGACGATCCCGACAGCCATTGTCCTTCGAAGTGCTTCGAAGCTTGATTGCGTGCGCGTGCCACAATGGGTACCATGTATCACTGCTGCGTTACATAAACCAGCAGACGATTATTTTCTTAAGGCCGGATAAAGAGAGAAAGAGAGAGAGAGAGAGAAATAGAAAGACGCATTTCGAGAAGCGAGTTCGAGTGAGCGCTCAATCAAGACACATAGGAGTTTCTCCTGAAAGAAATGCATCTACAGGTCGACGTCTTCCTGCTTGGCTTTGGGCGCGATTTTCTCACCGCTCTCAGGCTCCTTCGCACTCACGTGGACGTCTGCGATCTCAACCGGCGGCGGTGGTGCTGGTTTCACCGAGTTATCATCCTCGGCGACCTCAAAACCGATCGTGGCTCCGATCTTCTGGCTCGCCTGCTTGAATGAATCCGAGAGCATCACCTAGCAACACGCGATTAAACAAATTAATTCAATCAAATTTATTGAACTCTGTTCTCTCATGTATTTTCGCATCACTTGCGTTTCAGACGTCAGCACAATCATTATTTTTTACATAAATAAACGAATATATAAGTATACCGTCTAAGGAATATTGTATTAGATACGAAGAGATTAGATACTCTGTTGATTACTTCTAAAAAAAAAATTGTCGCTCACCTGTACGACGTTGATGCACATGGATGTGAGTGCCAGGCCGAATACCAGGTATACTATCGAACACATCATGTATATGGGATTCTAAATCAACCAATCAATGAATCCATTAAGTTCTGCGAATTATGGATCTCACAATTATTTGTAATTTTATTAACTAAAATTTACTTCATTAACGAAACAATTTATAAGAGAAAATAAGCTTGTGAGGAACAACGAATACATGTATACAGTGATATACAGCTTCTCGTTGAAAGAGGCTTTACATGTTAAAAAGCTTACCATCTGAACGCCACCGTGAAAAAAAGAAACACGAAATAAATTAATAAATAATCGTTCCGCCGTACAAGATGGAAACTGTGTGTCGTGATATTGCAAATAAAATTCGAGAGACGAATTCAAAGAGGCGCTAAAGGCAAATTAAAATTGAATTCACGAATTCCTATATGTATGACCCTTACAGAAATTTAATATCGGCAGTATTAAATTGATCAGTGAGTAATTATTTATTTTAAACATCAAAAGCAATTAACAACAAAATAAATAATTAATCACTGGCGAATTTAGTGCACTGCCGGTATTAAATTTCCGTAAGAGGCTAATAATAAATAATTGAGAATACTATTTAGATAAATACGCTAATTTCATTCAAATAACTCTCATTAATCAATACTTCAGTTTCGTTTACGATTTACCTCTCGACTTGCATCGACCATTACTCATGTCTATTGAAGTCGATGAAGAAATCACAATACAAATTTTTATCTACGAATTTACGAAGAGTGTTATAATTATTTATTAATTATTAATTATCTGGTTCGACTAATAATCCGAAAATAATTACCTGTGGCACGTAATCGCCGAAACCGATAGTGCTCATAGAGATGAAAACAAAGTAGAAACTCTCGAAGAAGTCCCATTTCTCCCACATGTAGTATAGCGTGGCTCCTATGAAGATATAAGCCAGGAGAATGAAGATCGCCACCGAAATCGGTAGATTGAACTCGTCATCGATAGCGAACGCCGATAATGCCGGCGTACCCGGCGTGTCTGGTGCACTGGCGTCCACATTCAGGACCGTTTGCGGCTGCTGGGCTTGCTGCCTCTGAATCTCCTCGATCTCCTCTGGATTCATTTGCGAGGGCCGCCGAAATTTCGCAAAATCATAAACGAGTTGCATGCCCTTCATGACTTCCTATGATTTTCACAAGATAAAATTACTAATCTGGATGGTTAACCTGACCAAAAAAATATTGCGACAAAAACAGAATGCCAAAAATGTACTAAAAGTGCTAAATGTACTAAAATTATAAATTGCAGATATAACGATTCTAAAAATTCCCGGAAATTGTATAGTTTCTTCTTCAATCTTTTCGAAACGTTTAGATAGATTTATTTTACCTGAACGGGTACAGTGCGACGAACTTTGCGGCAGCTACCAGTATAGTACAGTCTCCTCACAAATACCCACAGGAACTTTATACCACGTGTAAATAATTTACCGAAGTCGGCCAAAATGATGAGAAACATCGGGATGCCGAAAATAGCATATATAATCGTGATGGCTCTTCCTGTGTCCGTACTTGGATAGATATGCCCATATCCTGCAATGAAATATCGTTCAGTCAGCATAATAATGTCGATACATTTATGCTGCGTTTATTTATGCAGTATTTATTCTGAGGTAAAAAAAAATTAACTCAACAGTTGCGACGCTGTATTAAAATTTAAATTTATAATGTGATCTTTATTTGTTATATTATTAATAGATTTTTTAATATAATTATACAAATGTATAATAAAATTTATATATAATAAAATCATATATAAATTATATATACATATCAAAAATTGTGTAACTATTATAAATAATATAATTATACTATATACATTTTATTGTAAAAATGTAAGATTATATTGCCAAATTTAATTGTACGATATATATGAAATGAAATCGTAATAATCATAATTTATTTTGTTAGCGTCAATCTCTGAATCGCCGCTGCAAAAGCGGCGCGTTTACACACATCGCGAATAAAGTCTAAGTTTAGATTATTCAACGCAGCTAAGGCGGTTGTTTTCTCGTAAACTGACTGTAATTCTCGTATGATTCAGGGAATGCAAGTTAAACAGTTCCATTTATATAATTTATACGATTAATGTATGATTTTAAATTCAAATGTAATTTTTCTTCTACGAGTTTATCATCTGATCGGAAAAACTGCTCATTGTGAGCATTGCATAATCGAGTCAATGTCGAGCTTCCGAAGTTTTCTTGTCCATGATCCAAATTTATCGCGTCTTGGCGATCTAAACGATATAAACAGTAGGCACAAGCTTTAAACAGAATAAGCTGTTTAATTTAAAAAGTTATATTACAAAATATCGTAAAATTTTTAATGAATTATTTTAGATAGGATTAGGATTTTTGCAATGATTTTTATTTCTTAATTTGCTAGTTTTTTTAATTAAATGCAATGAAAATAGGTGTATTGCAGACAAATGCTTCAGCTTTTTTAAATGAATTATTATTTCACCGATGTGTACGCATTTTTCTTAATCTCTCTTTGCATGTGGGTACATTAGAATTGCATTCGTGTATCAGAAAATCAATACGGAGCTCATAAAAAGTTTTACGTCATCACAGTTCAGGAAACTTATTCGTGAGCTTTCACAATACATACAGTTAACTTATATATAACGGATATAATTATTTTAATTTTGTCTACTGTTGTGATAAATAAAATGCATAAATATAATGCCAATTTATTTTTTCAGAGTAATCAATATTAAAACCGTTACAGTTTTAAGACTAGTTACGAATAATAATTTAATAGTATGATATTTATATAATGAAATTTATTTCATTAAAAAAAATTTAATTTTAAAAGAAGAAAATATGAAAAATTGTTTTAAATGATGTAATTTAAAATACGCACTAGAAAAGAAAATAAATATTAAAAATATTTTGAGACATTCAGTTTTAATCAATTTTCTTTGTTTCTTTTGAAAACTATGTCAGTTCGGAGAAGCTATTTCTTTATCAAAAGTTTTCTTAAGTTCTACATATGATATTTTCAAGAATAGTATTATATCAAAAAATAAATGGGATAAGGCTACTATAGAAAACGACTTTTTCAGATTAGAAAAATTACTTCCACCTTTAGCCTTCCCCCAAACAACATATTCTCACCAATGGTGGTGATGACAGTGAGACAGTATACGACCGCATTCAGAAAACTCCAACTTTTTTGACCACTATACGAGTGCAAGCCGGCTTCGTGAGCTGTGTGAAGCTGCTCCTCGAATTCCATCAACTTCCTGCGCGCCATGCTCTTCCAGTCGTCCTCCCTCAAATTGTGACTGTAATTCCACAAAGTGTCTAGGAAGTCACGCTTCACGCGCTTTACACCACATTTGTAGAATGTTTCGAAGGTACCCTCGACGAAACGAAAGATGAAACCGCCGAGGCCACAGTAGATTATCACGAGCAACAGTCCGGCTATGCAGCGATTACGTAGCTGCCTGATGATCATAGTCTCACGTGGATTTTGCTCCACGAAAGTCTTGAATTCGCTGATAATGTCTCTGAGAGCTCTAAAGAAGTCCAATAGTGTAATCTTCTCTGCAACTTCTTGCTTCTTCACTTTGATCTCTTCGATTTTCGAAACGAGCTCCGGTTCGTCCTCAATCTTCTTCTCTTCGGTATCTTCATCCTTCTTCTTTCCTGGGCCTCTGCGCCAGAAAAACAACCGAGAGAACCACGATTTTTTCTTGTCAGCTACATCGGAAGATTGCGTTACATTCTGAATGATGTCTTCTTGCTCGCTCTCGCTGTACGTCAGATTTAACTTTCGCCTTCTTAAGGAACTAACTTCAGCCACATCCTCAAACTCGTTTGCGACTTCCGGATCCAAGATGCTGCGTTCCCTTAGCAGATACTCCCTCTGAGCCCTCGCGAAATCTTCGATCAGGCTTTCATTACTAAGTGGAATGATCTGCTTCTTCTTCTTCTCGATCGAGGATTTCTTCACCATTCGTTCCTCAGCAGATTTCTGCGGAAAACTCTCTCTCTTCTTTACGATTTTCAGATCCTCGTCCGTATCTTCGGTCTGACTACAAGGTCTCGAACGTGGCGCGGAGTCTTCCCTGGTCCGAGGCTCATCTTCCAGTTTCTGTCGACTCGATGATCTTTTCTCTCGGTTAGATCTCTCGGCATCCCTTTTCTGCATTTCCGGATCACTGACCCGACTTCTTCCACTTGGCTTTTTCACCCTAGATCTGATTGCTTCCGGTGATTTCGTCCGTCTTCGACTCGACTCGCTCTTTTCATCCACATCGCTGGAGTCCGTTGATCGGCTATATTTCTCCACGCGTTCCTTTGACTTCCTTTTAAGTCGCCTTTCGATTTTGCGAGCTTCGGCAGGTCTGTCGATTTCGCCACTTGTTTCTTTCGGCGTCTCCGATGTCTCTTGCTGAACAATGTTATCTTTGGCCGCCTGAACAATTTCAGGTTTGATGATGTCTTTCTTTGTGATACCATCATCAAGCCTCTTCGTTACTTCAATAACCTGCTTTACCGGTCGCGAGTTGTTGTCATCAGCTGCTACAGCGTCAGTCTCACGTGTCTTCGAACTATTCCCAGCCGACTTGGCAGCCACCTCGGCGCGTATAGCGATCATGTCATCCACATTCGCGGAATTCCTCGCATCAGTCCTATCCTTTCTCCTAGCGGGACGCTGTTCCCGATTATCCTCTTTCTTGTACTTGTTCTCTTCTTTCTGGGGCACTTCCTGTTTCTGCTGATGTGACAGTCTATTTTCTTTCTGTTCCTGCTCCATTTTCTCCGCTTCTTCAGCCATCCTCTCCATTCTGGCGCGCCTCTCTTCGTCTTCATCGTCGGAAGCGTCCATGCGTGACGCGGCACCCCTTGATGAGGGATCGGGCGTCTTCTCACGCTTCCTGGCAGCCGCCTTGCGACGTCTGTGAACCATGTAACTGTCCTCCATCGCGCGACTTTTTGTCGCCGTCGTCGCTATCGTTGTCGTCGTTGTCGTCGTCGTCGTCGTCGTCGTCGTCGTTTGACGGTCTTCGTGTACGCGAGAGAGACTCGCGAAAGGAACACACTCGCGAGGCCGGCCCCAAGCCCCAACGAAACCGTGACAGAAATAAAACGGAGGCTGCTCCCACCACCACCGCCACCACCACCGTCGGCACGACGACGTCTGCCGCTACCAGTCACGGTGGTGGAACCGGATGACCGGCTTCACCGCAGCGGATATCGAGCGGGAGCGTCACGCGCAATCGAAGCCGCGGCTTTGGCGTCGCGACGCTGCGCCTGCACCAGTGCAACCCGTTCGGTTGCACCGTTCGGAGGTTACACTGCGTCACCAAAATTGGCAAATCGGGGCGACCCTTTGACCTTGTGACCCCGTCATAGAAATGAAAATTCTATAATAGAGTTCGAAAATACGCCAAAAAAATATATGAAAAATATTATCCGTTTTGTTTAAATTTACGTTGAAAAGAAATTAATGAAAAAATGAATCTTCTTCTTCTGATGCGTATCCACTAATGGATGTTTGCGATCACATTTTTCATTGCTTCTC
>QKQZ01046410.1:0-21225 GCA_003595255.1 Solenopsis fugax
GAATAGCCCCGGTCTCCCCTATTTATTACATAATATATTACAAAATATATAACATTAAATATATAAAATTTTACACACAAATTATGTTTCATTTTTATTAATTTGTTATTTTTATTATTTTGAGTTTTATTTTATTTTTATTACTGTTTGTTCTGACGTACTTGAATATTCAACTAACGAATCCCTTATCTCTCCAGTAATGTTTAACACCACTAAGTGGCCGCATGTGCAGAGAAAAACAGAAAGAGGGGGAGAGATACCAACTAGTCATATAGTAACGGAAACGGGAAGGAGAGAGAAAGAGCGATACAATCATATATTCTGACTGACTATACAGCAAACCGTGATCAGCGATCGTCTCCTCTCGGTTCGTGACGCGATTGGTCATCCGGCCAATGACTGGCTCTCCGCTCTCGACTGGTGCGTGCCCCGAGACCCCTTCTCAAACGCGGTGCATTTGCGCGACACGTACAGTGCGCTTCATTGACGGTGGCAGAACTGGTCCACCGTTCGTTCGTTCGGCATAAAACTCCGTTAGAACCAGTTTTCCGGACAGCGGACGAGCCCGTCGTCGTCGTCCGCACTCTCTCGAGCCCGGGCTCTCCGCCGCGGATCGCACCGGCGCGATGCGGCGTGCCGTGTGGATTTTTCTCGCCGGGAAATGCGCGGAGATGAAACGTCACGAGGCGCTCCTTCGACCATGCGAATGCACGCTGACGAATGGATGCCACATCCAGATACCGTATACGGGAAATAAGAGTTCTCTGGACGGTCTTGCTCGTTTTAGCGAAATACAGAAAGGAAGAATGTAATTAAACGATATCCGTGAGAACGATTTAAATATTTTAAATATTTAGTGCACTCAGAAAAATGGTCTTGCAAGGTATAATTTTTTGGCTGCAAAAAATTAGCTAAAGTAGATAAATGATTTGCAAATATTACGATGACGCTCATGTTTGATACTTAATCAATCTAAATAACAGAGAATTTATATCTGAACTGTGAAATTTAGAAAGAAAACTTTTCCATGGTACTATTCATATTGAGGCCAATCATACATGGAATGAACGATTTCGAGATGTGAAAATGATTATGTTGAACCATTAAAAAAATTGTATCGGATATTTAACTTAATTGCTAGAATGTCAAAATTGTTTGCAATAACAATTATCACGCTTGGATATTCTAATTATTTTGATGGCCCAACATAAAACTATTTTCTGATCTGTTTGTAGCTAAATTAGGTACTGTAGTAAAATCGTTCTTTCCGCGTACTTGTTATATTTGACGGTATAATTGGCAATGAGACCTAAATTTCCTAGAAGGCATTGTTAATGTTGCTGCTATAAATTCTATGTGACAAATAATATTTTAGCAGGTATAAAAAAATAGCGATAAATTTTTGTTGTGACACCTAGAAATCTATCTACATCAGCAAAATATTTTTTTGAGTGTGCAGGAAATATAGAGTCAACTTGTATCGCGGTACTTTCAATAGCGATATTCTGTATTATATTAATAACATTCATCTGTATTTATCGCAAGCATTTTCCGATGATTTAAGATGTCAATGAACGTCGCTTCTATATTAAGCCGTATTAAGTGCCAAAAATGCGGCTGCTCGTGTCGCATCTCCGTTCGACGTTACGCGAAACTGGTCCCCAATGCGAGACTACGCGAAAATAAAGTTTGATTAAATTCCGCTGATAAAAAAATCTCTGTATTGCGAATCAAACGAAGTACAAAGTTATTTTCGATGTATCTCGATGTTTCGCGCGAACTTGCGCAAGGATGGAAAATACGGTGCGCGAGGGTCACTGAAATTGCGAAATCGGAGCGCTATCGCGAGCGTTTTGGCACATAGTTTGGTGCTGTCACAGCCGACATCTGGCACCGATACAATTCCGCTGTGTGACCGGTACGCGCGTGCGTCTCGCGCGCTCTCCACACACACATACGCTCGCATGTGGTTTGCCTTTCACGCACGCGATCCGATTCGCACCACTACGGTGAAGGCTTGCTGCTGCCAGCATGTCTGCCAGTGCAACGAGCGGAATCCGAGCACTTGCGAAATCGGCCGAGCCACTCCGAGATCGAGACCTGACCAAGACAGAGAAAGAAGGGGAGAGAGAGAGAAAGAGAGAGAGACTCACTTCACTGAGTTCTCGAGATCGCGACGTGCGCGCGGGTTGACTTCTCGCGAATATGAGACGAGCCTTATAAAAAGCATTAAACGCCGATTACGCAATGGCGTAATATAATAATGGATAATGTGCGCCTTGACGATGGAGATTCCGACGGATATAGAGTTTCTTGCTACATCGGCGAAACGGCCGTACGTAATTGAACGTTCGCGCGGGGATTGTTGTCGTCTCCCAGTTAGTCCGCCTCAATGAGCGATGACAAACTCCGCGAGTAATGCGGCAGCGCCTTTACTCTCGATTCGCGAACGATTGATCATTCCTGGAAGTATGAATGACGAGCTATATTCGTTTACTTGAGACGCAGTTCGCAGTTCATTACGTTATTAGTCACGTTTTATATAATCTAATTTATTATTTAAATATATAATTTTCTTTACATTTTATTTGTACTATATGGTGTCTAGCGATCCTTGAATATCCTGGAATCCTGAAATCGTCCTGAAATTAAATGTATTCCGGAAAACTCCTGGAAAAAACCCTGGAATTTTAGGACTGACCTGGAATATTTCAGGGTAAATCATTTTTATCCTGAAATGTCCTGAAAATATTCTTGAATTGATGAGCCAGATATCGCTGGACACCATGATATATTTCTTGTGTTTGGCATTTCTCACTTTCAATTCAACAGGTGGCACAATTTTCTACGGGGAGTATAATCAAAAGAAATTTGTATACAGAAAACAGGATTTTGTTGAAGTGTCTAAAAATTTAGCTAAATAAAAATTTCTGAAAAAAATTTTGTTAAATCGCCAAAATAATTATGAAGGAGATTCAAGATGAGCAATGCTACAAAAAAATTTGACATTCTAGCAACCAGCTTGAGTATCTTACACTGAGAAAAAAAGTTATTAACTCGATTAATTTTTTTCAGTTCAAATATTGGTGTGTTTAAGTTAAATATATAAATGTTTAAACTGAAGTTCAAGCAGTTTATTATTTAACTTGAAGTTTTATTTAAAAATTTAGTTAACACGAAAAGAACAATTTATTGTAGTATCTAAAGATTTAGCTAGATCAGAAAATAATTGTATGTTGGACTATTAAATTAAGACGTTCAAGCATGATGATACTGTTGCAAAAAATTTTGACATTTTATTAACCAGCTTAAACGACCAATAAAAGTTTTTTTAATGATTCCAAATAATTATTTTCAGATCTGCATTTCAGCAAAATTATCCTTTCCGTGCAACTTTTTTTTCTCTGTGCACACAATTATTTTTATAATCTAATAAAATTATTTTTAGATCTGTATCAAACTAAATTTTAAATTCTTTAGCAAAACCGTTCTTTCTGTGTAAGAATTAAAGTGAGAAGTAAGAGTTTAGTATCAACCTAATGCAAATAAAACACAAGAAATAAGGAAACGTTATTTCTGAAGCGGATTTGGCGTTTAATATTTTCATATCAATTATTGATTATATTTTTTAGTTCTATAAACTGTCGATTGTGGGACTTAAATAAAATAATATATTTGTAAATGTAGACACAAGAAGAGGAAATTTGGCATAAAATATTTGATTCATGTGTCGGTACAAAAAGTCTATAAATATTCATCTTTTTAAGGTAAAATATAAAAAGAAGAAGCAGATAAATACTTAAAGTTGCTGTAGACATCTAGTGATGCATTATCCAAAAAGCAGAGACTCTTACATAGAAATAAATATATAAATTATAAAATATTATATATATATCTGTTATATTTTTAATATAAGCATGGTTAATCATACATATAATTTTGTGTGACTACTAAGCTATAATTACATTGACAAGAGTTAATGCAGAGTTAATGTTTGCGGAGCCGTCGAGTCTGGGTATTAGGTATAACGTTAGGCGAACTTTGTGAACGTGTTACCGAAATTCGCTGAAGTTTGCCAAACCGCACGGTAAAACGTTAAAGTCAACTCGATTCGCGGGGATTACGTTGCATCTGAATTGCAGAAAGATATACTTACTGGTCTTAATAGTAGCCTGTCGACACAGACGTTTCCGTCGAAGTCGGCGTACAAAGAGACTTTCGAGAAAAGTCGCCGGCGCATCGCCTATTCCCACCGTTCCGACGACTTAAAACGATGTAAAACGAAGTCGCGAACAGGAAAGAGCCAATAAATTTGGAAAGCGACCATTGATACGACATTGCGGACGTTATCACCTGAATATAACAGATAAAGAAAAAAGAAGAAGAGATAAAGGCATGCTATATTTTGCGTCAGGCACAAACACATTCGGCGAACGCGCCGATGCGGTCACTTTCGTGAATGCACTTTGTTACATCTCCCCTTCGGCGTTAAAATAAGCACCGGGGTAAGAAGCGTCGCAAAAAAGGATAGAGGGAGAAAATTATGAACGAGGAGGACACGATGGTGGCGGAGGCGGTGGTGGCAGCGACGACGCGGTGGCGGCGGAAGAAAAAAAGATGAGGAAGAAGATAGAGGAGGAGGAGGAGAAGAAGAAGACGAAGAAGAAGAGTGGCTAACCGGCTGGCCGCAACGAACCTGAAGTAAACCAAACCTACCGGTCCTACCGCTCGCTACCACTACTACCCACCAAACTATTACCTGTAACCAGTCTATATCTGAACTCCAGCCTCGTCTTTCTCTTTTTTTTCCCCCTTTCTTTCTTTCTAACTCTTTTATCTGATGCACCGTGTGCACCAGAATAATGGAATCCCCTGCGTTTTTTGCATCTTCGACTGACGTCTCCCACGCGGCTAAAAAGGCGATTCTCTTCGCGAAGATCCTGTGTTAATCCCTTAGATGTTACCAATGTTTCTATAAGATGTATTTTGTTTAAAAAAAATGTATTTTTCTGTTTAAGTAAATTTTTCCTTTTGGCGAAGTATAGTAGCGTGAAGTAACTGTTTCCCATTTTTCCATTTCTCTGTTAAAGTTTTCACTGTATAATCGTAGCGTTTGTCTGAATCATTGTTCTGAAACGAAAATGATGTTCTATAAACTCGAATTATCAAATGATTTAAGAGTGTCGTTCGACATTGCAAATGCACGGTGGGCAGTACCAGGAAATATACGGCGGATGAAAATCGTAGAAGAGTTTTTAGTCAATGTCTTAAGTTGCATGATGCAATAAATATAACGCAAAGATATAAAATTTGTTTTCTCTGCAAAGTTTTTATTAAACTTGCGTTTCTTTTGCTTTATACATAGATAATAAGGATCAGATTTATTCGTGGAATATTTTTTGTATTCATTATTTTATTTCTTCTGCCTGTTGTAATTCCAATTTATTATAATTAATCATAACTAACCATAATTTATCATAATTGATCATTGCATCTTTCAAAATATCGAGAATTATTGAGATATTTTTAAAATATTTTTCTATAGATGAATTTTTTGAAACATTTTTTTTATTTCGCTTTATATCCTTTTGAATCGTTTTCAAAGAAGTTAGTTTTTAAGGGAAAAGTAAGGATGCTGTTGAACCCAAAGCCAAACTGAACATTGCACGCTGTGCAATATTATAGAATTAGCTGTTATTGTAAATATTTATGTGCACAATCGTTCCAAGTTATATATTACGTTATCTTATATAATCTCTATGGATCATTTATCCTGGGACAAAATAAATATGTCTGCATGTCTCTCGTAAACCGACCTGAACAGATACGGTCACGTCGAATATTTTTTCAAGAATGAATGCCGTGACGGCAACAGCCCGTGACATTACTCGCTAACGTGAATGCAATCATTTAAATTACATTACATGGAGTGTGCGGTAATAGGCGCGTGTGGTGACGATATTTCTCGTTGAAAACTGGAATGATTTTTCCCAATACAATTTAATTAAGGTGCCACATTACTTTGCGTATTTCGTTAAATATCTTTGTAACTGCGTCTTACTTTAAGATTTTTCGCTAAATAAAATCTAAGTTTAAGGCTGTTTTGGCTATACAATGCGAGCTAAAAGTTATCGAAATTTAAAAACTGAAGGTTTCTCTAGGTTTATTCTTTCTTTTCTAATCAACAACAAAATATTTTAGTCGTGAATGTCCGAATTTTGACCCTGAAATTAGTTGCAAAGAAGAAAACAATGAAAAATTTGATTTATGATGGTTTTTGCAGCAAAAATTACTACATTTTACTGCCATTTATATATACCATAAATAACTTTTAAACGAGTAAGTGGATCTAAATACATTTTTACACGAATATTTATTAGAGTTTTATTGGTATATGTAAAAGTTTTGATTTAATTGGTAATGTTATTTTCTCATCAAATTTGCAAATAAGTACTGCAAGACACAATTTTACATTTCAATTTAGAACAAACAAAAAGTTAAATAAACTTTTAAACAAATAAGTGAATTGTGCTCAAATTGTACACAAATACTGAAACGTAATACTAGAATATTCTATGAAATTTTTATATCTTTGGTAATGTTTTAAGATATGATACATACATCTTTAATCGAAGAATAAACTTCCATTTGTCCATCTGCACTTACCAAAATATTTTTCGTTATAAAATAGATTACAGTTCGAAGAAATTTTTTTTTCTATTAAAGCAAAACATGATTAACTTAGTATGCGATAAAAAGAACATTATCACGTACACATACTAAAAAAAATTTTGGTAATAAATTTTGGTGAAATAATTTCAATTAAATGTTGGATTAATATAACCAAATATTCATTAATCTTTATTAATTATATTAATAGTAGACAAATATAATAATAGTAAAATATAAACTAATCAGTTATTAAATGATCACTAAATATTACTAAATATTTGATCATATTAAATTGATCATTTGAATATTTAATTGAAACTATTTCAAAGCTTGATAGTTATCATCTAAGCTTGATTATTATTACCAAACTTTTTTTTTCAATGCACAATGAGGCTATTATTGTCTATAATATGAATGTTTCGAGTTACGTATTTCAATTTGAAAAATCACCAGTATACCGAATTAAGTTCGGTTCCCATGATTAGCGTGATTAGGAATCCACGAGTGTCGCCTACATTTACGAGTCTGGGACGAGGTGTAACGTGTTGACTGACGCGACACGCGCCAAACAGGTGTGTTTAATCCGAGCATTTAAATGAAGCCTACGGAGATTACGTATCCGTTATTTCTACACATCTCGGGCGCGGCATCTCGAGCGACCGCAAAGCCTCTCTTCGTTCGCCGATTATCGATCGTAACGGATTGCCGTGTCGCGGACGCGACGATCTTCTGCGGTGTGTTTTTTCTTAGGATCGATCGACTCTCCCGGCAACGCGGATCGAGTTGTGCTCGCAATCGATTCAGTTTTTCCTGCGGCATCATGCGCATCTTGTGGACGAATCTCTTATTGGGCGCGGCTTCATTCCGCTCTTGTGACATGGATAGTTTAAATTGCTCAGTTGAACTAACTGAAAAGTCGTGGCAAATGTTATTTATTATTTGCAATGCGCCTAATTTTAACATATCGAACTTACAAACATTGATTTTATATTGTCCTTTGTTTTAAAATAATGAAAATTCTAATGAAACAGTTAAAAAAAAACTATACTTTTAGCATGTTTTTAATTATATTTAACCAAGCGATAATTATATACGTTGTATACATATATATTTTTCTTTTCTGTGTAGCTTTTTAATAAATGATTACAATGCAGTCCGTAAGAATAGATTCGATGATAAAGAATAAATGCGAGCCAAAGTTTGTCCTCTTGTTAACACACTTTGCGACCGGTGACGTAGTAAAAGATGCAAATATTTCTCGTATCATCATTTTTTTGCTCGCCCGTTTTTACTCGCATCTTTAATCACTCTTGTAATGTGTGTTTCGTTATCACATGACGTTCATGCGATTATTATCCGATTGCGCTGATATATTATTATATCTTACAGGTGGCTTGACGTCCAGGCTGAAACAGCGAAGGGAATAGATTTGCAGCAGTATGCTTACAACGTAGCATTAAAACTTCGATCATCTTTTTCCTGAGTCGCTCTGCGATGTTGTTTAGGTAAGTTCATAACTTATTAGCTATGTCCGTTCTAATTGCGCTTTCTGTACACTGATAGAAAAATTTTTTTAATAAAAAATACATTTTTTGAAATCCATATATTTTGATGCAATCATTTACTTGTTCAGTTTAAATAAAAATATTTACTTTTAAGTAAATAGACATATTACCTGAAGTACATAATTTTGTATTTTTACATTTAAACAATAATTTTACAAATAAGCTAATAATATTATTGATCTTAATTAAATTGTTTTCATAGACTAAAAAACTTGTTTATCTTGAGAATATAAAAATAGTCTAACTATACTATAAAAACAGTCCAACAGTAAATATTTTCTAAACTACAAGAAAAAATTATTTCTTCGTTTAATGTACGAAAATTTTTAAATGAAATATTTTCGTACATTAAACGAAGAAATAATTTTTAATCAAGTAATTTTTTCTTGTAGTTTAGAAAATATTTACTGTTGGACTGTTTTTATAGTATAGTTATTTTTATATTCTCAAGATAAACAAGTTTTTTAGTCTATGAAAACAATTTAATTAAGATCAATAATATTATTAGCTTATTTGTAAAATTCTGAGTAAATAATTTTTTTCTGTTAAATAAAATTTTTTTGTTTTATGATATTGTTTCTTTTAATGTGTATTATCTATTTTTTTATTTTATTTTAACGATAGCAATAGTTTTATTTTTTATAAACATAACATTATGCGATAGTTTTACTCGGTCATATTGAGAATTTTAAATTATTTTATTAGTTATTTATTACAATCAAAAGTGAAGTGTAATACGAAGTAAACAAACGAAACGGAATATTACTCTTTCGCAATATTGGTTTCTCCATCAATATCACCATACTTCTTTGCATCATCGAATAGAAACTCATATTTTGGTCTTTCTTGCGAGGTTTATGCAAATTGTGCCTATTAATAGTCGCTATCATCGAAACAAAAATAGACAATCATGCGCACTTGTGTCGCAGTTACGTTAAAACTTGAATCGGAGCTTAGTCAACTTTCAAATTGATATAAACCATTTATATCTAATTGTAAATAAAATTGATATAATACTACGCTTAACGAATCACGAGAAGCGCGAAAGCGTAAAAGTATGTATATTAAACAATTATACACACCCATACAACACAGACTACAATTTAACATTGCAGCAATATTGTAACATTTCAACGACATTGCAGAAACATTGCGAAATTGCCGCGTAACATTTTTAGAATGTTCTGTGCCGTATGGGCATATGTATAAAATTTTTCTCGATAAACTGACGCGAAGGATGTTATATCTGATTCATCGATTTAATCGTAAAGCGACGAGACAAATCTCGTTGGTTAAATTCTGTTCGCGGGCATCTCTGGGAGGTGTCGACAAAGGGCGCCATCGCTCGGCACTGCCGCATTTAATGCGATTTAATATCGTCGAGAGGAGAACGACGTCTCGCAGCAGATATTATAAGTATGTGTTATCGCGTACGCCGGCGTACTATTTTAATGCGTTATCTCCGTCCACGTCCGCCACGGAACCGCAAACATGCCCGTTTGCTCCGGCTCCCGCGCACGATTTCTGCGCGTCTGTTCAGCGAACTGCAGATGCATCGGGGCAGAGATGCATGGATGCATCTCCTGTTTCAAAATATGTACGTTTTGCAGGAAGAATTGTGGGATGTAGGTGCACACCTGTTGCGTTATGATTCACGTTCCGCATTACGTGAAATCACGTACCATTATAAATAAATATTTTACTTATAAATATTTGTTATATAACAATAAAATTGATTTAATGTTTCTGCACGCGAATAAAGTATTCTCGAATTATAAAACCAGTTTTCGGCTGAAGGTGTATAATGACGATTTCTATAATTATGAAATCTTATTTATAAAATCTTTAGAATTTATGAGCATTATAAAAAGAGAGATATTCGCGAATAAGTTGCATAAACATGTTTTTGGGAGTTCTGTTTTTCTTTAAATAATTATAATTTAATTTTATCTTATGAGAATCTCCTTTTTTTTCTATTGAAAATAGAAACCATTCTATTAGTGTTTCTCTACTAAAATAGTTAATATTATTTTGTACGCATAAATGCAAATGGAATACGCTATTTTTGGCGGGGGTGCATCAATTCTACTTAAAAATTTTGAGCATTTTGTCGGACTGCATATAAAAATGTTTTCTCACGCTCGGCGCGATAATATATGTGCTTTCGTGCCGCTATTTACGAACTGCCCGTGGCGCAGTAAACTAAAGCGTCATACCCAGCGAGGAAAGAGTATCGTTGCTTTTGCCGCGCGTAACAAAAGGCGCTTGAAACACGCATTAAAGAGCAAGAGAGGGAGACGTACGTAATATTCAGATACATGCAGTTTTCGCTGCAACTGCGTACATGCACTCTCGCTCGTGATAATTGCGCCCGACATACTCGTTGCTCTGCGTGGCTATGCCGAAAGGGCCTCAGGGCGATAAGACAAATTGCGGAGATTGTACGTAACGAAAACACACGATATCTGTTCGCGCGTGTCTTCCGTTCGCGCATTCGCGTGTACGCGATTGCAAAAGCATCGACAATGATTATGAAAGGTCGTCCGATTTATTGGAATATCTATCGAGTAAAAGATGTCGAAAATACTTATTTATATATGTATTATATTTAGTATAAATGTTCAATGTATCTTTTTTGGATAATTGGGAACATCGTTGCGCACTTTCGTGCTAAACTTCTCGATAACCAAGTGATTAATTTGACGATATAAATCAACATGGAGAAAAGTTGTCGCGTTAAAAACAGTTGATAAAATAACTAAATTTATTTCGCGACTTTCTCTTGTTTATGTATAAGATGTAGTTTTTTTTATGTATAATGGTTGTGTATCCTTTTTTTATTATCACAAACCAACTTCGTCGCGGTTGCATGGTTTATTAGATTTTTTTCGAATTTTAATGGGAGAGGCATTAAAACTTAATGGCACCTAATATTTCCCAAAGCTTTATTTTTCCTCATTTATTGGCTATTGCTAGTAATGGATGACCGGAATATATAGTCGAATAAACATTGTTATTACGCTACGCAGTATATATAATTCTCGATTATTGAATCTAAGAGAGTTATGATTGGTGCACCCATACGTAAATCTTGGATTTCTGCCAGATCTTCGAAGGAAACTGTACGTTCGGATGTGCGTGATACGAATGTTGATTCGTGTGAGCATCCCGAAATTTGTAAGTGAATTGTACGTACACGCTCAATTATAAGTGAAATTAAGAAAACATAGCGATCGAGGCTGTTGCTAGCCGCCAACTGTTTCTTGAAAACACAAACTCTAAAGTCTTTCGCATTTGCCAAATCGCATACCTCAAAACAACCACGAGGTATACGAATTTGTCGCTGATCAAATTAATTGTAGAAATGTCTATAATGTCTTAATGTTATTAGAATTATAATTTCATCCTCTTACAGTGCCATTTTTTCATACTCAACCTTTCGATGCTTGTAATACGTGTGTGTGTTTGGTGCCTGTAATTGAACACACATACAGGCATATAAAATTTCTTTCACACGAAATACAATTGCCATTCAAACATAATGTGTGTTCAGCGACTGGCAATACATTGTAGTAACGTGACGTTGGGATGGAGACGAGACAATGAGAATGTATCCCCAATGTCTCGGCATTTTACGTGAAAGGGAGCTTAACGCACATCCGTACGATAATTGATTAATTCCACATTGTACTTGCACACGGCGTTCGTTTGCTGACTGCGTCCTTTATGACGCCCCATCTTTCTCCGTTGATCGCTTCTCTCAACGAGTGTCAAGTACGTTGACACGCCGTTTCTATCACTAGAAACTCGTTAAGAAGTCGACAAGAGCGTACAAGCGTGAGGGGAAAAATAATATAAATGAACGGGAATAATTTTGTCTCTCGGTACACACACGAGTGACATTGATCCTGAAATATATATTTAACTTTAGCATTTCAAATAGCCGAAACTCTTTTTGGATTTAAATGAGTGGTAAAAATTTTTCGAGATTATTTCGAATAGTAATTTAATATAATGAATAGTAATCCGTACACATAGAAAAATATCAATTCTATTGTTAAGATAAGCGCGTTTACTCAATTTACTTTTTTTCCTCGTAAGTTACGATTATTATTAATAAAAAATATTTTCTTGATAATTGTCTCAAAATATACTTATCACAAGCTTTATAAAAAATTCGTTATCATCCATTAAAAAAAAGAATTTATACTCTTTTGAAGAATATTATAAAGAAAAGTCAGAGTAATAAGCAAATTAAATTTTTGTTTTTACTTAATATTCTTAATTGAAGTAATACTAGGATTCAGAATATATTTTTAATAAATTTGGTGCTTACGATAAACTTGATAGATTTGTGGATGTATAAACTTACGAAATATTAAAAATAAGTAATATTTACTTAATTCAAATATATACAATATTTATTTAGTATGTATACACAAATTTATTTTAAGTAAATATTACTTGTTTCAAGTAAAAGTATTTTAAGATTATTGTTAAGAAAATATTCTTTGCGAAGATAACCGTTATTTAAAAGAAGCAAATTAAAAATTGAGTAATCGCTTTTCTTAGCAGTAAAATGATATTTTTTTATGTGCAGTAATTCAATTCGATCTGAGACGCATCCACTTGGCTTTATTATAAATTTAAGATTACCTTGAAAATATTTTCTGCGGTGTATATCTAATTA
The DNA here is from genome assembly GCA_003595255.1 of Solenopsis fugax. NCBI lineage: Eukaryota > Metazoa > Arthropoda > Insecta > Hymenoptera > Formicidae > Solenopsis > Solenopsis fugax. The sequence goes on from QKQZ01046410.1 coordinate 12,928, forward strand.
TAAAGGTTTTTTTTTTCAAGATTAGATATGCCTCGTTTCATTAACTAACAGAGAAATTATGAAAAAACGACTCGTGTTTAAATACTAAGGCTAACCAATGTTATGGGATGCATCGCTCACTACTTACTTGTTCACTATTAAAATTAATGATAGAATTACTATTTAGATAAAGATAAAAAAATCGATTATATACACAACGTAGAACACGTGTTATTATGTGGTGAGGCAAATTAATACGACATCTAAAGTCATTAATTAGCGCCGTAGGTACGCCAAGACGCAGGATATTAATATCGATATTGCTCCAAAGCTTTAATTAAATCGACCTATGAACGACTATTGAGGCGCGAAGTTGCGAGTATCTCGTGTAATTTGCACGCGGTGTCGCTTTTATTCTGAATACGTATGCCTCTAGGCTAAGCGTAATTTTCATCGCGTATGCCGCTAATACGTGTGCACACGTATAATTTTATGATTATTGGATTCCAACTCTCGGGATATGCAGAAAAATGATTGTAAGATTATCGCGACGCTGACGGTAGAAATTATCGTCGGGTTAACTGAAAAGGAACCAAAACGCGCGTTGCGATGACAGGCCGGCGTAGATATTAAATGTAAATTTTATTGATATTTATATAAAAGAAAGGAGAGAGATTGACTGCGTAAAGCGATAACGGAACGAAGTTATGATTACACGCGCGCGCGAACACATACAGGCACATCGCACCTCTCAGATCGTAGGTTAATTATTATACAACAATCTTTGAATTACGTGGAAATTTTTCCGAGTTCTCACTTTTACAAAATATAAATTACTGATATAACCGCATCTACTGAAATAGCTAATCGCGCTTTTTCGTCTCTCGAAGCGAGTGAAATATTAATCGTAAATGACTGGGAAGTAGCTATAATAGCAATAAATAAATTAATAAAAGATGCATTCATTTTTCAATATGATACCTTTCTGGTTTTTGTGCAAATTATCGATATACTATTATAAATATTTATAATTATTTTAATCTAAAAATATTAAAATGGTACGTGTCAACCAAAAAATATTAAGTATAAATTTTTTTATTTCTTATATAATAAAATGAAATATAAAAAAAGCATGCAGATTTGTAAAAGAAAAAAAATTATATATGTGACGGAATTGGATTTTGTATAATGTAGTATCACAGTCTCTGTCAAACTATCTTTTCATGCAGATAGCGAAAATATTTCGTCGAAAAATGTCGAAATTTACAAAATTTTTGACTGTTTAAAAATTTCATGAAAATTTATTCAGCAATCTTCACGCGATTCGCTAACAAATGTATATTCAAATAGAAATGATAAATTAATTCACGAACGTATAAATAAGTATAATAATCTGTTTCACGATCTGTAATACATTTCAAATTGTCGATGTCGAATTCAAACGTGCACGAGTCATCGTAATTGGCGGATGTAGGCAAAGTGGAATGGCATCTAGATGTCACACAGTGACCAATTGTAGCCACACCCAAATTCGTAGTAACACGAGATATTGTATTGGCCACAAAACACCGACAAAGGAGCAGTCGAGATAATGACGAGACCCACGTGCGCGCATCTTGTACTACATATGTACCTATCGTTCTGTAATTATTTCCTTGTAACGTAATCCATACCGCCGCTTCAGTACGTGATGTTTATACATATCACATGTACGAAACACGGCCCGAATGTATCTTGAGATCGCGCACTTTGTTAAATCTGCACGAAACAAAAGGTCTGTATTTTATAATTGAACTAGCGTGCACTTTGTACTCAAAATGAAATAGATATATTTTTGAAATTAAGCGAAAGCGAGAAGGGAAGTTCTAGTGCAGAAATAGGAAACACAATAGAAAACAAATCTAATCGTATACCGCAAAACCCGAAATAGTAGAGGCGATCTTTCTTTTATTCGTTATTATTAAATGTCAGTAAATTAGCGTTGCGATTTGCATAGAATGTTTTTTTTTTGCGTCGCTTTCTTTATTCAGCTTGCTTCGTATTCGCATTTTCGATCGATTTTGGTGGTCCAGTAAAAGAGAATGAGAGAGACGGAATAGGGGATTTATCATTATTTATCTAAACGATACGCACTCCGAGTATTGACCCTGGATTGCGTAAAGGCGTGCCAGGCGCGTGCCACAGCCTCTCCATAATTCAATTTTCTATGTTGATTCTTTCCTAGCGAAAGTGAATATAGTGAATATAAATTAGAGGACACGAAAACACATTAACGTTTACAAAAGAATAAAACGGGACAATCGCGATGCAAAGAAACGGGATAAACTGACAGAAAAAATCGTTTTCTATCATTTATCTGAGAAATTAATTTCCAAATTTTTAACGTCCAACGTTTAATATGCGAAAGAATTTTAAAGCAACGGTAAAATTAATGGTATTATCAGGAACAAAATGCATTATCAGAAAATTCTCTCTTTTTTTAGACAAACAAGCCATTTTAAATGACGTAAATGTAGAAAAATGCTGCATAGAAACGCGCGATTTATGACGCGGACTGTTTGTACGAGCGACATTTATTCAAAAATATTCACGTTAGACACGTTAGCTCCAAACAATGCAGATGTGTTACGTAAATGTCCTTTTTTATATTTATTCAATTTTGTTTTACCTCGTATCACACAGCGCGGTGCGTTCGTTTGCGTTTTTGTGCCTTGGGTAAGTAATAATTTTCTGTACGACGAATAATATTCGCCAGCAAATGATTTCGGCGTACAAACGCAACTTTGTGGCTTGTTTAACTTTACCGCACAATCTAAACGAGTCTTACCTCATCATTCAGAAATAATTTAGCCTAAACTGCCAGGCGAATGTAACGGACAAATAGTGCGTGGATGCCTCAACAAACAACGCTATTCTTAGCCTTTTATCGGCTTATATTTGCTTCGCGTATCAGTTACGTCTTTTGCGAAAGACTTGTTTAACTTGCGTCGTTATTAATAGAAAAGTTTCTTTTTTTTTACGGCGACTTACGGCGTTTGTTCATCATGAAGCCTTCACCGCTACGATGTATCGATGTTAAAAAAATCTCACGCCGCAGGATTCTTGCAGCGGCATAAATTGCTTTTACGACGCGGCTGGCACGTGCGAGCAATGAGAGGTGACTAATGATAAAAATATCTAAAAATATTCGTTTATCTTAATAATAAGCGGCGCGATAAGGATTGTTCAAGTCGCGCAAGTAAATAGGGAAATATATCAATCTTACGAATTACAATGGCGACAAACGGGCAGGCGCGACCTTCGTCCAACCAACGCGTTTGCTTTACTCCTCATACGTCCGAAGACAGCATAATATTCCGCAGCTATTTTTAGAACGTAATATGCGTGCCCCGCATTAGTTGCCGGCATTATCGTGATAAAATGAGTATATGCGAGCCCGCCTACGTGGTTCGTCGATGCGATCGTTTTGAGATATACGGATCGGATCTCTCCCCACTCGCAAACATAGGCGTGACACCGTTTACGTGCGGTGTCCTCTCGATCGCGGGACATTAATCACAGGCTTTAATTCGCTCATTCCTAGATCTCGGTTCGAGATCGTTCCTCTTCTTCGCGTCAGTTCCAAAGCCAACAGGGATTTTTATGACTTATTAACTCGGCAAATATCCCGTTCACTGCGATATTTGTTGTAATTATTGTCCCTCCTTGCGCACGAATTTTTTTACAAGGATTGCTTCGATTGATAAGAAAGATAAGATTCGAATTTTTTTTTAGGAATATGGTAGAATACTTTTTGAGAACGCATGTGGCACGCTCGACGAGCGATTTCCTTCGGAACATGTGTCACGAGGCGTTCTACGCATAGTAAATCTACCGCTAAACATCCTAATTACATTAACCAACAATATATTATGCAAATAACTGGATATTAACACGTTTCATTCGCGCGGATTGTCCAACGTTCCATCATGTATTCTTTTACATCGTTCTCTCGAATTTCTCTGCTTTTTATACTTGCATTAGTTTACATTGTGATACAATTGCTTGAACAACCTTAATTAAAAATGAATAATAAACAGGTAATATATAGGTTATAATTGTTATTAATAGATATTTAAAAATAAGAAAAATGTTTTAATTCTATTTTTACATGTTAATCTTTTGTTGCACAAATTTTTCTATCTTGCTGAATTTTAGTAGATGGGGATTTTTGAGATCGCTGATTATAAATTAAAAATCAAAATTAATAATTCAACATCGATAGTCATTTTGGCCGCAATTTTAAATTTGCCATTTAAAATTCGCCAATTACAAATACAGATTTAAAATCAGCGACCTCAAAAACATTAATATAAAGCTTTTGAAAGTATGCTCATTATCATTTTTATTCCAACATGAATTTTTTTTGTAAAAAAAATGCTAATTTTGACTGATTTTTTTGTTTTTAATTAATAGTTAATGCAAATAATTACACATATTTGTTATTCATGTATACACATAAGTTTTAGGACATAACGACATCAAATACATAAATCAATTACCAAATGTAAAAACATACAAAAACTGCGGCGAGAAAGGTGGTGTCCTTTATGCAGAGGACAATGTGCAACAAAGAATTAAAATGATGCTATTTCATTTATAGTTACAAATACAAGTTAGTCATTTATAAATTACAGAAAGGTGATATAATATATTTAACAAGCGATCTGTCAATTTGCATCGTAAAATTGCTCGATAAAAGCTATACCGTTAAGATTTATTGCTGTTTCTATTAATAAAAATACAATGTCTTCGCAGAAACATGCTCTATCGAGAATTCCTGTTTATTAGTTACGACGAACATTGTTTGTTTCTTATAAAAAATTCGCTTTGATTACGTATCGAGTATTATGTTGACTTTACACAATTAAATCTGCTCCGCTAAACCGCGTGTTATTCGTTCAGAACGAATCTTGATAAAGTAAAAAGACAGAATAATACAGCTTCCGTAAAATCAAATTATTTCAATTCTTGTATAAACCAAGTACTGCTATATCCAATCCTTTAAGTCACTTTTGACACCTTTCTTTTACAAGTCATTAAAAAATCACTATTGTCCGAAATAAGTCGCTATAGTCACTTTCTTTCCTGAATTGACAAGATTTTGTAAAATATAAATCTATTTATATTTTTGTGGCTGATCTTATAACCATTGCTACTTGCTCGCTGGATACTCGTCCGGTATCTCAGCGTTTGATTACTTTGCATCGCGAATCGAGTGCTAGATTAGCGGCACGGCTAATATAAAATCTATCTCGCTGTCATAGAAAAAAAAACGCAAAGATCAAAACAATTAATAAACATACAAAAGAATGTTTGTGCTTGGCCTTTTGCAAAAGCTCGAAGGCATGGTCTTACTACTCAATTGTCAGAATGTTAATTGGTACTTTTGCTACTCACCGTCATTTTATCTTTAAGTACAACTTTATTTAACTTGTAAATGTTTGTAAATTCACCTAGGAAATTATTATTTAACACTAAGATCTGCTTTCGATCGGTATAGCCATTCTCTCTCTTTAAATTTGTTTATTTAATTTCTAATCTCTTTTTGTAACTTTACTGCTCAAGCCCGTGTTCTTAAACTTTTAAACCATGAAAAGAATTTGCTATCCAAAGACTCAGACACTGAGAGAAATTGTTTGGTAGAATAGTGATCAAATGAATTTTATAGTTACTGGTACCAAAAACTTAGTTACATTTAACAACACTTTTTGTAACTTGTTGTATGAAAATAATTATTTGGTTAAGGCTACAAATTGTATGGTCAGAACAACTATATATTTAGTAATTATCACTATAAAATTCATTTGATCACTATTTAACCAAACTTTGGTTGATTTTACCAAACATTTCTCTCAGTGGAGGAAGCAAAAATAATTTTTGTTTTGTACTAATTACTTAGTAGACTATTTTACTAAAAGACTACCTTTTGTCGCTTGATGTTTTTTTTTTTTTTTTTNATAGCGATGACGCTAGCGGTGGCGAAAGCGCGAAAGATACGAAATGCAATCGTCGAGCGAGAGATGCGCGCCCACTCGTACGTCATCCGCGCGACGTACGTACGGCCCACCATACACAGGTATGACGAACGACCGATGACGTAACGGTGGATTACGTTGAAGGGTCAAGTATGGAGTGGTATGGTGCGACGACAAGACATGACGGGACGGCATGGGACTACGGGGCGGGACGAGACGGGGATACCGTCCCTTCAACGTCCCCTTTGTCAACCCGGACGACGGGTGTCAGATAAATCCGGGCTTCGTGATTCTCTCGTGATAATTAAAGCCTCCGCGAGTCGGAAGTCGGCACGGACAGCGACTGGGCGAGTCGAAAGGCGCGCTTCCTCCCTTGGTGAATGACACCATGCGTCACGACAGGCGGACGTCTTTATTGTTGCTGAAGCCGTTACGGGCTAGCCCGACTCACCTAAGGGATTACGTAATCGCAACAGGTGTCTCTTTCTCTCTTTCTCTTTTTCTTTCTCTTTTCATCTCGCCTTTTGCGGCCACGTGTTCCCAACCGTATGTGATTCGTGGCGATTTAACGGGCAACCGTGCTCAATGGCGTCGAGAGTTTCCGTGACGGTCTCCGTGGTGATGAATTGCTAAAGTGAGCCGACGCGTATTCGTACAGATGTTTCCTTATCGGTGATCGTATATGGTAAATGTTGGAATTTATAAATAACTCTTCGTATTTTTCCTCTCGGAATTGTTCTCATCGAAAATTGGGTCGCGTCACGCTGTATAAATTTCTCTCCGACGTGAATTGCTCGTGTAAACATTTGTCATGTAACAACGACACAGCATTTTAGACTATTTTGCGTAAATCGTAAAGTTTTCAAAAATAAATCGACGAGACACGGGACACACGATATGATGAAGATACCGGATGATACGTGACGCGAATTGACCGGGTCCCTTACAAGAGCATAAAAATTCTCATCGTCAGCGAGTGCGAGTCGTCGTTAAGTTCGCCGATTCCGCTGAGAAAGAAAATAAATTCGATTGATTTACGGGACGGTGAAGGGAAGTTACGGTCGTTTTACGCGCGTGATCGCAATACGCTTATTCGCAGCATTTGCGACCACCGTATTTGCCTACTGCAACAATGACTGTCACTGATGTAAAGTTCCTTTGAGACTCGTGGCATCCGGTTTACGCGATATAAACTCGCCTTTATGGAAGATTGCCTCTATCGACGCGTAAGCGAGAACGAAATAAAACTTGTCTTAGAAAAATATACACACGTAAATCAGTTCGGTGTATGCGCGCCGTGTCGCGATATATTATAAAGGGCTATTATTAGCTAAGCACACAGATGGCACGTTACGATGATTCACGCGAATAAATGCGTCCTCGCGATAAATGCAGTCAAGCAGGAAGACGCGTTTTATTGTCACAACCGCAGTACCAAGCACGGCCGGTTTCGCGCTTGTGATTGTAACACGAAAATTGTAACATTTGTTATATGCGTGCATTCAGTACGTATATACTTGGACGGGCATAGCTACGTTCAACAGCTTCGAAAGATGTAGATAAAGTGTTTTCGAATGTTAACTTCCTTATTCACACAGAGGAAACGATTTCTTTGGACTTGATAAATTTTATCATCCATTATATCCAAATAAATTTATTTGGAACGGAATCCAAATAAACCAATGTTTGAATCAATAAGTATGACTAATGATTACGAAATTTTGGTTTAATATCAGTGCTAAATGTTGATGTATAATATTCCAGTCTTTTAAGTTGTCACCTAATATAAATAGATTCAAGAAATTTTTACTAATTAGATTTCTACACAGAAAAAAAATTTAATATCAAATCAACAATTCATTGTTTCATATATAAGCAAGAATATAAAATCTTCTTGGAAGAATTTGATAATCTTGATCAGACATAATTTGCTTACATGAAGAAACAAAATTTCTTTATGTTAGCAAATTATGTCTCTTTGAGATTATAAATACTTCCAAGAAGATTTTACATTCTTGCTTATATGTATATGAAACAATGAATTGTTGATTTGATACTAATTTTTTTTCTGTATAGTTAGATGAGTAGTAAGCAGCAATCGTTAGTTTATTTAAATATTTTTCTCATAGACTTATTTGTAGACTGATCGTATGTAATTGTTGGAGATCAATTTTTCTGACCGTTTTCATCATATTCAACCGTTATTTCTTTCACTTTGCACTTTCTCAATGGGAAAACATTCCTTGGATTTTCCAGGTGAGCGGGAGGGAGGCGCTGCTGACCGGTGGCGGCGGCGGCCATG